>JAJGOT010000119.1:790000-1032500 GCA_022457155.1 Cladopsammia gracilis | reverse complement strand
TGAAAATTGCACCCCTTTCATATACCTTTCATTGAAAATGGCACCCCTTTACGTGCGTCTGTTTGATATATTTTGAAAGGCGCTTTCTATAATACTTAAATGGCAGTTTTCCCTACCTTTTTTATTCTTGAACTCGTGTTTTCGCTACCCTTTCCTATTCTTCGTTAATTCCCTACCCTTTCATATACTTCAACTCGTGAAATCCCTACCCTTTCATATACCGTCAGCCTAAAAAAGGTACCCCTTTCGGGCGGAGCATCCCCGTATAGCCCATTATTATATATATTATCGGGTTAATTATGCCCGATGCAAATCAGATACGCCAACAGAACAGCCCACAAAATACAAACACTTCTCGGCTCGCTGGAGGTTTCGTTTTAAGCGGCACCGCGTCCCACAACGTGAAAATGTTTTCGATGCGAACTTTCGAAGCAGAGGAAACTGCCTCAGCGACTGGAGTTGCCTGGAGCTACACTAAGGCGCGGGTTGAGCGGCCCCAGACAAAATGCGAGCCATGTTATACGGACTTCTGATATCTAACAGGACAGTTTCTCGGGACTAATAAATTTTAAAATTAATGTCGAACGAAATTTCAAACTCAGTGTTCATTTCTTCCTGGAGATGAGAGGCAAAAATTTCACTTCGCGAGAGATCGGATTTATCTGGGCCCAAATCAAAATAAACAATGCGCGGTACATCACGGTAAGTAAAGTTTGGCGACAACAGGTTGCTATGGTGACGAGATATGACGTCATAAGTAACATGTGGTCAAGCCATTTTTGAATAAAAATGAGTGTTTTTCACCTTTTTTCAGTGAAAAAACATATAAAATGCTACCAAAAGCATCAAAATGTTTAATTGTATGTTATTTTGCAACTCTTGCAAACAATATTTGCAATTTCCACATTTTCCCGATTAATTTGGATTTTCAGTAAAATCCAAGATGGCGGCCGTCTTGGCGGCCATTTTGGATGACGTCACGGACCGGTTGTGCCTAGAATGGATACTCCAAAATCAGGTTTGGACCAGCGGTTTCAGTGAAAACATTGGTTTGGTGGGGGGTTCTCATTCTCGCGGGCTCAGAAACCTGATTTTGGAGTATCCATTTAAGTCACAACCGTCACGGACCCTCAGCAGCGTCACAACCCATAATATTTACCCTATCTTGTAGAGCACATCGCGGGCTATCTATTAGATGTGAAATATTACCGAAATATTGCAAATCATTCAAACTCTTGAACAAGAAAGATACTTTCTTTTGGGAAAAACGTTTGCCTGACCTCTTTGACCTGACGAGGATCGGACGTTTCTCCACAGAATCGACAGTGCAAGGCTTTTGGGCAACGCTGTGTGTGTTGTGGCGTAAAGGATGGCCAGCGCTAGTGCGAGTGGACTTTTCGTTCGTGTAGGCGAGTTCAACGCCGACCGCGGAACATTCAATTCATACTGGGAAGGATGGAAATGTTCTTTACAGCCAATAATATTGTGGAAACAACGGGAGAGGGAAGTGTTCAAGCTAATCAAGTGGTAACAGAAAGGAAACGTGCGATTTTCCTCACCGAAGTTGGACCGGAGGTGTACTCTACCCTCAGTAATTTGTTGGCGCCCGCCAAACCCAAGGAGAAACACTACAATCCAAAACCGCTCGAAATTGCCCAAAGCTTCCATTTTGGTACCCGAAATCAGAAATCTAGAGAATCAGTTAGTGATTATGTGTTAGCCTTGAAGAAATTAGCTGTACATTGTAATTACGGTGAATTTTTGAATCGAGCATTACGAGACCGGTTTGTATGTGGGCTGAGCAATCCTAAGATGCAAAACAAGTTATTGAACACCGAGGATCTTACGTTTGAGAAGGCTTGCAGTATTGCTAAGGCCATGGAGATGGCAGAAAGGAACACCCAAGAATTTCACCCAACAACCAGTGAAAGCAATCAAAATGCAAGTGAACAAGCTGACACAACAAAACAGTAAGAACACTGAACAATCAGTATGTCGTAGGTGTGGGGGTAATCATTCAGGTCAGTCTTGTAAATTTAAGTCAGCGAAATGCTATAAGTGTTCTAAAGTTGGTCATTTAGCATCTGTTTTCCATTGGAAAGATGACACAAAAAAGGGTCGAGTCCATAATGTGCAGGCAGCCGAATCTAATGATGATGAACTAGGAATTTATTCCCTATATTTGCTTGACACAAACAAGCCTAATCGCGGCAGTTACACTGTGGAAATGGTAATTGACGGGAAGCCGTATAAGATGGAGCTGGATACTACTGCAGATTACTCCATAATGAGTAAAAGTGAGTATTTGGAGAAATTTGCAGACAAGCCTTCAAAAGTGACACTGAAAACATACACGGGCGAGGTGCTTGACGTGTCAGACGAAATGCAGTGTGATGTGGCCTGAAAATACGTGCCAAAGGTTTGCAACCAGTGGAGGAGAAGATCAGTGCTGTAAAGGGAGCTCCAACCCCACGTAATGTGAGCGAACTAAGGTCGTTCTTAGGCATGGTCCAGTATTACTATTCCCTTTTGCCAGGCCTAGCTACAACGTTAGCACCCTTACATGAGCTACAGCAGAAAAACATTCAATGGGTGTGGACGAAGGGCTGTCAGAAAGCTTTTGAAGCATGTAAGGAAGGCCTTACTAGGGATTCGCTTTTGGTTCACTATGAATTGAATCGTGAACTTAGGCTTGCGATGCATCGAGTTATGGGTTGGGAGCAGTACTTAATCATGTAATGGACGATGGTCAAGAAAGGCCAATAGCTTATGCCTCCGCACACTAAGCTCAAGTGAGAGAAACTATGCTCAGATAGAACGCGAAACTTTGTCTATCGTATATGGGGTTAAAAAGTTTCACCAGTTCCTATATGGACGGAGGTTCATAGTCCGGTAACCGATCACCAGCCATTGTTAGCTATTTTAGGTCCTAAAGCTCCAATTCCCACTCTGGCAGCTGCCCTAATGCAGCGTTGGGCCCTTGCCCTTTCAGCATATGATTATCGAATTGAATACAGGAAATCTGAGAGGCACAGTAATTGTGATGCACTTTCCAGACTACCTCATGAAGATTCTAAGATAGGCAGCGAAAGTGAAATCTATAGTGAAAGTGCCATTGATAAGGACTTCCCTATAACTGCAACGGACATTGGGAAAGCTACATTGCTAGACCCGGTGCTTAGTAAAGTACTTGATTTGGTTATGACAGGGTGGCCAGAAAAATGTGATGAGGAGGATCTAAAACCTTATTATGCTCGTAGGCATGAGCTCTCTTGTGAACAGAACTGTATTCTGTGGGGCTCCAGGATAATTATTCCCCAAGGAATTACATTGGGAATTACATTGGGAGCATCCTGGCATTTGTGCAATAAAAGCAGTAGCTCGTACCTGTGTGTGGTGGCCGAAGATGGATGACGAAATTGAAAGAGAAATTAATTTATGCACTGTTTTTCAGAATGTAAGGAGCTCTCCACCTTGTGCTCCTTTGATACCGTGGAAATGGGCCACACGACCTTTCCAGCGTATCCATATTGATTTTTGTCAAAAGGACTATTTTCTAGTGGTGGTCGATAGTCACTCAAAATGGATTGAGGTACAACACATGACCTCAATTACCACAGAGCACACCATAAACGAGCTGCGTCTCATATTTTTCCAACACGGCTTGCCAGAGGAAGGTGTGTCCGATAACGGACCCCAATATATTTCAAATGAATTTGCGGAGTTTATGAACAGAAATGGCGTGAAACATGCCTTAGTTCCCCCTTACCACCCACAATCTAATGGGGCAGCCAAAAGGTCGGTCAGGGTCGTGAAGGAGGCATTAGTCAAACAGGTTTTAGAAGGCAACTAGAATATATCTATGAAACACAGATTACTAGCCGATTTTCTTTTAAGATATCGTACAACCCCACACAGCACCACAGGTGCTACACCAGCAGAGTTATTAATAAGACGTCGCCTGCGTACGCGTTTAAGTCGTAGTTAAACCTGATCTAGCCCAAGTGGTAGAGGGTAAACAAAACAAACAGAAGGAATACAAGGATTTGAAGTGTCATAAAGAAAGGATATTTTCAGAAAATGACATAGTTCGAGTTAGAAACACGCAAACCAATAGTAACACTGAGAGGTGGATCTTGGGACGAGTAGTTAAGGTTTGTGGACCAAGAACGTATCTGGTTAAAACTGGATATAAAACTAGATAGGTTCATGTAGATCATTTGATCAGAGCTCATGAAAAAGTGCCAAATGAGACTAGTGAATTAGACATTTATGTCCCTAAGTCTTGTGAGCAATCTTGTGCAGTTTTAGGTGTTAGTCCAGTTTCTAACAATGTACCACAGCTGCCAGTCAGTATTTCAGATGAAGAGGTTGAGCTTAGCCTTAATCAAGAGAATGTAAGTGTGCCAACCCCAGTTCCTTTGAGGCGATCAGAGAGAATCCGAAAACCTGTTGACCGACTTAATTTGTAGTTGTTGTTATTGCTAACCTTTGATCGAAACCTTTGTTACTTGTTGTATTTATATGTCATTCCCAAGGGGAAAGCAGTGTAATATATTAAGTACCCATAGTTCATAGGGAACTGTGCAATTACCCAGAATGCTTAGGTAAATAAAGTTGTTGTTGAGAACCGCCATTTTGAGTCTTACCTCGTGTCTTGACTCTTGTGTCCAACCCTCCCAAAATATTACATATATCACTTTGTGTCTGTTTGTTTGCAAGTGAGCGCAAATATATTCACGATAAATAAAGCACGGCGGTGTAAAATTTGAAAACAAACAAACCTTTTCTCAACACCTCAAAACAAAATGGCGGAACTCTCTCATCTGGGACGAGGTGGTCACGTGACCTTATCCTCCAAGGCTAGTTCCCAATGTTTCTCGGGTGTAATCCGGACAGACAGCGGACAGACAGATACCAAAGCACGACGACAATAACGCGATGACTTTGTCATCGCTTAAAAAGAGAGAAAATTGACCGAGGGATCCTGAGTCCAGAAAAAGCCTGGATGCTAGGTAAGAAGGCCTGGTTACACGTGTGCTTTCGATTGCCAATGTTTTCCAAATCAAATTTACTCCTTATCTACAATGGAGGCTAATAAATTAGATATGAAAGATTTCTATTCAAAATAAAGCCTTGATCACGTGTTTAAAAAGTAGAATTTTGCTTGTCAGACAGTGTATCTGATTTTTTTTTACTTTTCCAAAAAAATGGGTCGGTCGGGCGATGGGAAACGAAACATTTTATGGGGATGGCCAAATTATAACTCAATGCAGTTTCATTCTTTCCTTCGTCGCTTTCGTATACAGCTATTTCAATTAACGTTGTCGGATGAAAAAGGCAAAAAGCCAAGACCACAAGGTAGTATGGGATTTTTATGCAATGGCAATTAACCCTAACCCATACTAACTTGCGGTCTTGGTTTAAGCTTTCATCCGACAACGTTAATTGAAATAGTTGTAAACAGAAAAGGAAAATCGTCCTTCAAACAAAAAAAATTATCGCCTTTTGGTTATTTAAAATGATTGCTTTATGGCATTTAATAATATGATGTCCGTTTGCAGTCTAGACCAGTGTAGTTTTAGTTTCTGTTATCTCAAGTTTGCCTTTGCGATTAATGGGAAATAATTTTCTCGAGCCCTGTTAATTTTACAACATTTACTTCTCACATCTTTCATATTTTGTTTCTAACCGCTCAGATGAAAGGTTGCCTGAGTATTTTTTTAGCTTTTAATTTTGGTCGGTATTTACATTAAAGCCTAGTATGAGGAAAACTGACTTAAATCTTCAGACTCTTCGGAGGTCACAATCACCAAGATTCATCATTATTTTAAACATTTGCTTCGATTCTTATCCACAGAACCGCATTTTTCGCCTTATACATCATAACAGTGGTCACATGCGCCTGTTGGACGACTTTTTTTTTTACTTGTGTGACGGTTTCGCAATCGAGACCGGATATTTACACATTGTCAAAGTTATGAACCAGACACTAAGTGTCGTATTAAACATGATTTGTCACAAAACACGGTAAATGAATTAACGCATCACCTGACTTCTAGTTTGTAGCCATCTTGAATTTCAGTCCGAGTTTTCTGAGCGAAATTTTTATCGTGAGCGGACAGCTTTACTTACGGCCGCCTTCTCGTAACAGCTGCTTTTAAAGGGAACCTCCATTGTCAGAACAAATTGACATTAAATTGTTGGACATAAAGTCGAAATTAAAATTTTCTAAAAGAACAGGTGCAAATATAATTTTAGTTTACTAATAAAATGGATATAAATATCGCCTATTTTCGCTTTTAAATTTCCCGCGCGCCGCCATTTTGAATATTTACGACGTGTTACGGTTTCCCCTATTGTTAAAAATCGAAGTTCTTTTGTATGCAACAATTAGACAACCGTAACGCGTCATAAATATTCAAAATGTCGGCGCGCGGGAAGTTTAAAAGTGAAAATAGACGATATCCATATCCATTTTTTTGTACACTAAAGTTATATTTGCACCTACTTTTTAAAAATTTTTAATTTAGACTTTATTTTCAACAATTTAACGTCAATTTGTTATAACAAGGGAGGTTCCCTTTAAGATTCCCTATTTTAGAGATTCCCTATTTTAGAGATTCCCTATTTTAGAGATTCCCCATCTTAGAGATTCCCCATTTTAGAGATTCCCTATTTTAGAGATTCCCTATTTTAGAGATTCCCTGTTTTAGAGATTCCCTATTTTAGAGATTCCCCATCTTAGAGATTCCCCATTTTAGAGATTCCCTATTTTAGAGATTCCCTATTTTAGAGATTCCCTGTTTTAGAGATTCCCCATTTTAGAGATTCCCCGTTCCCCGTTGCCCGCGATTCCCCGTTCCCTATTTTAGACATAGCCTTAGCTAAATAGCTAAGCGCATGTTCACAATAAACAACGGTTATAACAATTGAAAGGAGCCTGAAAAAATTCAGGGCTTCAACGGGAGGCGAGAATTCCGTTGAAGCCCTGAATTTCTTTTAGGCTTCTTTGCAATTGCAAACACAACTGCAAAGATCATTTCTTCGCTTTACATTCTCTATCCGGAGTTCGTTTATGATTCATCCATATACCTCATTTATAATAAAGAAGTGCAACGAGAAAAAAAAAGACAAGATACTTTTTGCTTGTAATACGTCATCACTGCAAATTCACTAGCCGGAAATAAAACTAACGTTCGCGAAATTTAAACGCACAAAAATCAATCTATAAAATATCCATGCAAGAAGACTTTGTCATTGACTCATCCGCAAATATCGCGAAAAATTTACCCACGATTTTCGCAAATTCCAAACCCCGTGAAATTATTTAAAATCCATCAGGGTTATAAATAGTGGTTATTTTTTCAGTGTTAAAAGAAGTTTTTTTCCCATTGTTGAACTTTTTTTTGTTATTTATTTGTATGCTTTGTTTGTTTTGGTCTACAGCATATACGAGTACGAGTGATGACTAATGCAAGAAGCGATGAATTGAAAATAGGATCGGCACGAGAGTCCTCATCAATTTAGGACTAATGATTCGAAAATGATGTACCACATTGACAAGACCTTCTTGCATTTGTTTAATGGGGCATTACGCAGTTAAATGACATTTTTGCACCATCTATCTTTGATCGATTTTAAGCAATACAAAAATGCCTCAATTAGTTGTCAATTCAATGTTATCGTAATGCCCATATTCAACTTAAAACGTTAAAACGACGTTTTTGGAATGTTTTGGGTCTGTGGATAAAATTTTAAATTGATTACAGAGGGTCTCAACTTGGAGGTTAGGTTTAACGCCTCTTGGTACAAAACATCATTTTGGCAGTTTATCTGTAAGACGTCCCTGAAGAAGAAGAAAGGCTGTGTCTTTCGAAATATTGGATTAACAAAATTATGATTCCGTACCGTAAATCAGCCTTGTTTTCTGTCAGATGATTTTGACAGTGAAGACTTTGGATCCATTACATCAGTGAAGGTTACGCCCACTCAGCTGTATTAATTTACAGTAAAAACAAGAAGCTGTACACAGCTTGAACTCGTGGCCTCTTTAACCCAGCCACTCGCCATACAAACGCAAAGTTGAATATTAAAAAGCAAAACCTGCCGGAATTAAAATCCCAAAGCAATAGACGGTGAACACAATCATATCAAACGGTCCTATCCATCCACAAACGCCTTTCATGACTTTCAAAACTCGTACGCTGTATTAAATTCTTCATTCTTCTTCACGAGTCAAAACACCGCGGCGAAGATAATTTTGCCGCCATCTTGAATTCAAGAGCCATAAAACTCAGAGAGTAACTAGAAATACGTGTCTCGCAGAACCTCGCGAAGCTCGGGGGAGGATACACTGCAAAATTTTAGCGATGTGGGCCTTTTTGAAGTTTGTGAGTGCTATCTCCCAAAATTAACCTGTTCCCTTTACATACTTCTGTAGCTGTTGTTCTATGTACTGTGTATCAAATAATTGCTTAATTATTCAATTTACTATTCGCTTGAATGGTTGAAATTGCAGGAGTTAATAGGATACAGGTCATGAGAATTACGAAATTGATTACAAAAGTTAAACATGAATATTCAAGAGGAAGCAACATATTCTTTGCAAATATCATAAGTAATGTATGCGAGAAAATCAATAATGATCAATTTACAGCATGTACTAAGACAGACTACCGGCAAAATCACCGAAATATGAGATTTTACAAAAAGTTTGTTTATTCGCTTCAAATGTCGCCGGTAACTCGTTGCGTTGCATCATGGGATAGGCTTTCACCCCCCCCCCCCCCCCCCCCCCCCTGCTCTCGGTGAAACACGACCAATTTCTGATGCAAATGAGAAAGAACAGCAAATACAACAACGCTGGATTGAACAAGTGGCTGGAAATCCTTTCTCGAGAAGATTAACCACCGAAACTCCGCTGGAGCGAGTACAATCTTATAAAATAGTCTCTTAGTTATTTTTATTTTATTTGTTATGCGGAGGAAAAAGGACTTTGTCTTACGTTATCGGCCGTTGGACTCTTTTCGGGTCTAGTTTGAGCCTAATTACTCTGGTTGCCAGAGGCGTTTCTTGCACTTTCATATTACACGCCTCTCATGTCTCTTATATCCGAAAATACCAGGAAAGTGCAGTTGTACCTCCTTCTTAATCGAAGCATCACTAGCATTTTAACATTAATAACGTATTCCTTAATATCATAACAACTTAAAACATCAGATCCCTCCAGATCCCTCCAGGTTTTTCAAGCTGAATAAAACCATCAAAGTGCGGGTACTTTCAGTCAATGCTTTGAATTGACGGCGAGCTGATTTAGGAAATTCGCGCACGTTTGCAGAGTTGAATATGAAAATTCTTTGAGGAATAAAACGAATTTAGACCGAAGCAAGTTCAAGTAAATGAGTATAAAAAGGGTTACATTGTTTTTCCAAAAGCCGTCTTGAACAAAGGTTATAGCGGAAAAAATCTTGGCAAATGCATCAGTGCTGAAAGCTCAAATCAGTACAAAACACGCAGCAAAATAAAATACACGCGCGCGCTATATCGCGCGCTATATCGCGCGTACAAGCTAGCTGTACGCGTCAGTTACGGTTTTTTCTGTCGCTGACATCAGAACTACTGTGTCTAGCTAAAACCGTGGATAAAACAAATAGCTATTACGAGAAGAACTTTTTTCCCAAAGGTTTTCAGTTTTTTAGAGCACTTATTTGGTTAACACAGTGCAAGAGTGTCGTCATATGCGTGGACAAGCAGTTGGATGCTTACGCGTTCAAGCGCGCGCAAATTTCGTTTGTCGTGTCATCCTTCAAACAAATTTTCGAAAGCATGTATCTGTTCGTTGCAAGAGAAGTTTTCTTGACATTGCAAATCCTGACAAAAGAAGACCGACAGACAAGAGGCCTTGAAAAGGGTGTCTTGACAGCCACTGCTTGCCTCGGCGATCACTGGCAAATGCGAGGTCACGTGATGAGACATTATGGGATAGGCTTCCAACCCCCAACCGTCAGCCCGGCCGCTTCAATGAATAACCATGAGAGCGCGCCATTGTCAGCGGTCACGATTTTTGTTGCTAGGCAATTGCACGACATCTTCAGTATATATATATAAACTTTTCGCTCGATTGCGCGCGGCTCAGCTCCCGAGACCCGAGCACCCGAGCGGCCTTCGGCCGCCAAATTTATTAACCTCGCTACGCTCGGGCCTACGGCCCTCGCTTCGCGAGGAATTACCTTTATACATCGCGCGCTTGACCGGGTTTTTCCTCATCTCCTTTAACGGTTGGCCTAGTAAAATGGTCCCTAAATTTCTCGGTTAACGGCAACAGTTTATACTGATGGCTGCCGTTTCACTCCACTGAGACTCACTTACATGTTTTCATACGTAACAACGACATGCCGTTCGATAGACTAATTAGGGAGCTTAAGCAACCAGGATGACGGCGACAGCGAGAACGGCACAAAGCAATAGGTTGAATGAGCGAAAATAATGCCGGCGACAGCGAGAACGGCACAAAGCAATAGGTTGAATGAGCGAAAATAATGCATGCCTCTCAGACGTGCGTTTTACGTTTTGGGTGCATTTCTTTGCCGTTCGGTTCCCTGCAAGACAACAACATCAAATTATAAAGGTTTTCGGTAGGGTACGTGAACACACGATGATTAACTGTTTTCTTTCTATAGCCGTCCTTACGAATTCAGCTCACGGACAGCAAGTCACATTAGACAAATTGAAGAAATTGGAACAATTGCAAAGTAGTTTGGAAGAAGGCGAATTCTTTTTTTCAAGAATTCTTTTTTCCTTGGCGATGCTGTCGTGGTTGTTTACTCATGAAGTTCCCACAGATAATACAGATAATACTTACATGCGTTATGTCCTTACCGACACCTAGCTAATCATGATCAGATCATAAAGAACAAATAAATGTAGATATCTATGTACAGTAGTTTAACCGGCTTTTAGACGTAATTTCCTACGTGGCTTGAATTTCATCTCAGAAGAATCCCTTCTTGTGGGAGCCTTGCGGATATCAGTCCCTTTATAATACGGACACATCTCTAGCTCTACTAGTCTACAGACAGTTAACTTGGTCGGCTAATTCCCAGCTGATTTGCCATTAAAAACCTTCTGTTGTACGGTTCCCCTGCGCAATATGAAATTCACCCGCAGAGAGAAAATTTATATAAACTGAATCTCCTAAGGCCGAGGACTAATTCGTAAACGGGCCGTGACACAATTTCCAACATTAAACTGACAATGACTTCTCCCAGTTTAATTTATCCCTTATTGTATAAGAGACAAAAGTTAAACAATTGTTCATTTAATATAAGCTGCAAGATCTATGGAGTAGCCTCCTCCAGCTCCACAGCCTTTCTCTTTCTGCATCTTTTCTTTTCGAAATATTTAACTAAAAAAATAAGTTCCTGGATTTTATGTTAGAAAATACTATTTCTCCGCACAATTCTCTTCTTTGGTGAGGTAAAGTTGTAGTTATTTTTCTTACGGTTATTTAAAAGTGCTTATGAAACATTATTGCAGTTTATATTGTAAAATAATTTCTATTAGAAGTTTCTGTTTAAAGTAGATTGCCACCTGCCACATGAATTTTCCGATCTACTTTCCGCAAAACGAAGGTCAGGGTTGTTAAAGGTTGTTTTCCAGTTTTCTGTGTCAAGTAACCTTAGGATACATGATTGGTCTTTTAACCAAAAAATACATTTAGATAAAACACTCTTCATACGCGATTTCACAATTTTAATTGTAAATACAGGCGCCAGACATTCGCGAAACATGATAACAGCTTTTAACAGAATAAATTCCAAGAAAAAAAGATCATTGTAATTTAATCCTACCCAAACCACTTTTTACATTTACATTTGAGAGCTTTTCAGGCGATCTTCCCTAGAAAAGACAAGCCTTTCCCTGTAACACGTTTCTGATATTTTTTCGCGTTAATGTCGAAACCCGAACCAAATACAATCCCTGTTTCCTGAGGCTATTTTTAATCCATTTCCTAAAGATATAGAAACTTGTTTATATAATTAAGTTCCAACCTTTCGTATAAAATCAACAAATTTATTCTGACTTTCAAACTGTTTTGGACCCAGGCACTTGAAGATAATATCTCGACAATTTATTGGTTTGTTCGTTGTCGCCTTCAAACATTATCCGTGACCTTCGAGAATTTAAAATCGGCTCTAAAATCCTTATTGACGGATCTTTCAAAACAACACTTTGAGTTTTACTGTTCGTTGGAATAGGTTTTACTGAAATGACAGGAAGTATCTAAACACACTTCAACTCGCTCAAGACATTTACAAGACAGCCATTTGACACAATATGTTAGCTTTTCTTAAAGGAATAAATTTGAACTTTAAATGAAGATCTACAAACCATACACTGAGGCACCTGTTGTTATGGCCATAGTAATTTGATCATTTTGCGCGTATCTAGAAACTGTTGTTCTGTATTTCTGCCAGTGTCTGTAAAATCTCCATATGTTAGTTTTATGATTCGTTTTCTCGTTTTCTTTTCTGATGTTCGCAAATTAAATTTCAAACACATACTAATTTCTTACCTTCACAAGGCACCAAGGGTAAACGAATCGAGTTTGAAATCGGCAAGAATACTTTCGGAGATCCTCGAGCTGAATGATGCCTTAACGAAAAATATTTTATTATTATGCGGTGATGAAGATGCACAACCTTTTATTGGCTTTTCAAGTTTTGTTCCTGCTCTAATTACGTTGTTTTCATCTTACTGCTCTTAACGAGAAAAAAACTTTTGAGTGCATTAGAAATTATGAGAAATAAAAGGATACAAGCTTATGTTCCATGAGCTCAATGGGGGAGTTCTCGTGAAAGGACAAAAGGAATAAAATAACCAAAAATCTGCCACTATTACCGATTTGCAGTTTTTTTAGCTTGAATAAAAATAATTTATCTGAAAAAGGTAATTTGGCCTCTTTGGAAGATTAATATTCTTAAAACGTACCTGAGATAACAGATAAGTAGGGGCGCCATGTATCGTCATTTTGTGAGTGCGGAAAACGGTTTATCGCCCTTCTCGTTTCCTTCGACTGCTGAATTGAATAAATTAAAAGCCGATACGAATTTTAACTGATGCATGTACTTTGGCCTTTTAACGTATTATCAAGAAAATTGCTTTCAGTTGTCAGTTGTCTTATAAAATATGACAGGTGAACCTGTGTTTTGTGAAAATGTTTTAAATATGATAAATGTATACATACTGGAATATTCAATGCAATTGCAAGGTGTGAACGTCTGGGTCCTCAGGACAAAGCAGTAAGTCCTTGATCAATGGATTAGTTATACGAAAATTTAAACACTCTCGCCTCCATTTAAAAAAGAAATATATATATATATATATATATAAATTGCCGTGTAAGAACTTCTGTGCGCTTTTCGCCTTGACAGCAGTCATTTTTTAGAATGAGAATAAGTGGTGAATTTTGTAGATTTAACTAATTCCGGATAAAAAAAAAAACGAACGCTGCTTTCACGGTCATTTTATGCAAATATTTTTAATTTTCGACGTTCATCTTGCCAAGCCTTTAAGGCCTTTGTATTGTGTTTGGTTAGAATCGTGTCTCGCATTGGTTTAAGTATACGTGATTGTTATTGTGAAGGATTAAAAGCTAATGCCAACCTTAAATTACAAAGTGGGTGCTTCCGAAACGTGGCAACGGTCTAATGTGAAACTCATTGATCGGAGTCGATAAAACTTGTGAGCTATTTTCCGACAACCAAGCCATTCACAATTAAACTTTAAAAACCTAAATAACTAAACAATTATAAATTGCCAATTCTTTGCCGCGGAACAATTACTGGTTTTTTTTGTCGAACACATTGAATGTACGTGGTAAGCTGAGCTTATGAGGTGTGGTCAAAAGCTGAAAGGATACAAATATTGTTTTAACTGAACTTATACAAATTTTAATCCAAACTTTGACTGTTAATTAACTATTCCTTGCCATTTCAATAGAAAGTTCCTTGTCGCGATAAAATTATTTCTAGTGTTGTTAACATGAAAAATATGAAAAGTTAAATTAATTTTAACTTTGTGGTGATTCGTTACTTTTAATACAACAGCTACGGAGCGAAAGTGACAATTCTCTCTTATGATTTCGTTCATATTGAAAGCATCGTAATAAACTGAATTTCAATTTTAGTTTGCCGTTCACACAAACAAGAGCGAGCAAAATAGATACGGATCCCAAACTGGAGCGCAGCCCAACTATAAAATTTTTGCAATATACTTAAAACTTTTTCAGTCTTTTTTTTTCTCATTTTCCATGTCATCATTGTATAGGGCCGTTTACATGAGGGATATTAATTTTTGTGTAATACGTGGAATTATTATGTGAATATTTAAGTGGTACTGGACATGCAGAAAAGTACTTAAAATACTTAAAAGGAACCGAGACATTTTTATCGCTCCGACATTGATTATTAAAGTTGGAAGTGACATTTTACTAAATAGAACTCCAGGTTTCCATCAACGAGACATGAATATCAAAGATGATTATCAAGTATTCTAGATATGCCGATCCGTTGCGGGGAGTTCGTGAACAAAACCACAACTTATAAATCGATATCAGACACTGCTTTCGTAGAAACCAGCTCAAAATCTACGCGTGTTTTAACTTACCGTGACTTTGTAATATTGCTCAGGGACTGATAAACTTTGGCAAGGACAATTAGGAAAGTAGGCGTCCCATGAGATTAATATTTAATAGAATCATTATGTGAATGCCGACAAATTGAAAGGTGGCGGGACGAAGCTGTCAAAGTTAAAAGACTAGTAATAGTGAAAGGTCAGTAATTCTGCCGTTTCCCGCCGACATAAAGAACTTTTGCTGGCGTTTTTGAGTTCCTTCAGAACCTTTATATAGCTCAATAAAGATGCATTGTCACTTATCATTTCACTAAAGCTATAAGTACGATTCTGGAATTGAGAAACAATGCATGGACTTGAACAATACTAATCCGCCGGCCATTTAGGGCTCAAACTGATTACGGAATAAAGACGTCACAGTTATTTGCTCTGAGCATGACATCCTAGGCTCATTTTCCAATCGCTTTAAGAGTGCAGCAGCGTACACACAAAGCGGCTACATCGTACCTCGGGCCCAGGGTCTTCCCCGTTTTCAAAATGACGGGCCGGCCGTAGAAAACACCTGAACAAGGGTCAAGCCCAAATCATACCGTCCAGAAGGACGCCGCACACCTTATTGAGACTTATATAACGGAGTAACTGGTTAGCTTTCAGTTGGGGTTAGGGGTAGCAGTTTATATTGTCAAATTTAGGACTAAGCAACCCGAGAAGCTAAGCAGTACAGTGGTATGGTAGGCTATGTAAGAGGGTCGTGAAGGGGTAAAATGGGAGCTGGGATTTGCCTTTTTTAGAGGCTGGGAAATGGGATTTTGTGCACTGGGACTGGGATTCATGAAACAAAAACAATAGAAAAATGGGAATGGGATTTCAATTTGAGCAACACAGGCTGGGATTGTGGGATTTGAGCTGGGATTTGAAAAAAACAATTTGCTGGGAAATGGGATTAGGACCCCTCCCCCCCCCCCCCCCTTCACGACCCTCATGTAAGCCTAACCCTAGCCGAGGTCACAGGTTCAATCCTGAGTAGGGATTTTAGATTTTCTTTTTTACACTTAAAAATTTATTGAAAATAAAATTCTAAGTGTTGACATTACGTTTTATAATTCAACACATTGATACACTGCCCAAATATGGTCAAAAAGTTATCGATAGACGTTATGTCTACATGACATATAACCAGCGATGGCGATAAATTTCGCATTTTGAAGGAAAGTGAAAATGACTGCTGCCTGCGATGTCGTGTTTTTGGGCGAAAAGGTGCGTGAACGATTAGTTAAAAAAGGGAAAAGAGAGAAAAAAAGAGAAGAAAAGAAAAGAGAAAAAATACTGTTCACATGATTGGACAAAAAAGGCGCGAAATTTTCGCGTTGTCGCGGTCGCAGTGTTTCTTGGCGTAGCTGAATGAAAACTGGTTCAAAGTTTAACCGCTCGACAAGGAGTGAATGAATCGAAGGAGCACAATTTTCGTAAAATTCCTTTGATAATCACCTCTGGAATATGATATAGACTTCATGTTTCCTCAGAAAAGTTTCTGATCTCGTCATTACGGCTGTAGTAGCTATAAAAACGAGCATTCCAAGTTTGTAAACAACATTGATCGACTCAGCTACGTCGATGTTTGAAAATTTGGTGCTGATTGAAGGGACTAAAAAGCCAAATCAACTACAGGTACGATGTTTTAACCGTTTCTTGTATCCTTTAGCTGTGAATTTTTGTAAGACATAATGTCCACGCTGCAGTTCTTTCCGACTTTTCGCCCGTCGCCCGCTATGTTTAAGCTTATGTTCGTAGCCGTGTGTTTGTTCAATTTGTTTTGATTCTGAATTGAACTTTTTAAGATACGAAACACTTGGAACTAAGACATTCTATGCCATATTTTTACCTTTTTTACCTTCCTTCTTCGCGCTCGGTTGCGCATAAGGCCGCACAGCACTTTTTCCACTTATCTCTGTCCTTGGCCAGGGTTCGTACTTCCTCCCAAGACTTCCAGCCTTCCGTTGCTCTCTCTTTCGCCACAGTTCGGCGCCAGGTTGTTTTGGGGCGACCGACCTTCCTTTTGCCCATAGGTGTCCAGGAAAGCGCCGTGGCGCAGTGATGTTCTCTGGGCATTCTAAGAACATGCCCCAAAAACCTCCTTCTCCTTTTCCTAACTTCCATGCTCATCCTCATACACCCTGTTCTTTCATTAAGCTCGTCGATAGATACTATATATGGCCAGAATATGCCCAAGCTTCTTTTAAGGCACTGGTACTGGAAGGAATCAAGTTTTCTGTTGTCTTGGACGTTGGTCTTCCATGTCTCACTTCTATGCCATTTTACTGTGTTTTAATTCTTGTAGTCACTACTCTGTCCCGTTCTTTGAGTAGACGAAAGCTCTTCGTAGAAACTCCGAGTGAACTGATTGTGTACGCTAAATTAATTTTAGCTTAATGGCAAAAGTTTCTGCATTCACTGTTGTTGTTTAAGAAATGGTGCGAGGTAAATTATTGTTGTTAGCCTTTTTACTTAATGAAAGGTTGTATATCTCAATGAATTTTTTCTAGAAACTGTGATTTGTTATCAATGTGTTGAATTTTAGTTATAGTGTTCAAACTTGCGCAATATTGACAAAGGCGCCACTTTCATCCATGAACTGTGCGATGTTGCAAGTTTCGCGCGGTAAAACATATGTAAGCTTTTTTTTTAAAATAAAAGGCTTGTCGGCGATATTTTTTCTTCAAACTGTGCTTTGTTATCAATGTGTTGAATTATAAAACTATTATAGCGCTCAAGCTTGCGTGATATCGCCTAATTTTAGCCGACTCGGCCTACGGCCTCGTCGGCTAAGTATTAGGCGATATCACGCGAGCTCTCGCGCTATAATAGTTAAATATAAGTCTCAATGACGTGTCCGACGTCCTTCTGGACGGTATGATTTAGGCACAACCCTGAACAAGGCTGCCAAAATGACTCGTAAAACATAATGCAATGTGAGTGAAATTTGTAATCCTCGCAGTGTACTTTTCTTTTTCTTTTTTTTTCAGGTTGCTTTTTCCGAACTGCTTAAGTTAAGAGCGCACTGCGAGGATCACAGATTTCACTCATTTTTATCCGCAGTTCAAATATATGATTTTCATGTACAGTCGGACCTCTATTAAGCGGCCACCCTAGGAACTTTGAAAACTGGCCGCTTAATAGAGGTTGGCCGTTTAATAGAGGTACAATATAAATTGGATAGAAATGGCAGTCGACGTAATTTTATTGCCTCTATATGGCAAAAGGCTTGTTGAACATATGTGAAGATAAATGCAAAAATCATTGAAACAAAAAATTAAGTGCCCTGTATTTGGGCATTTCAAGTCCGTGCAAAGTTCTAGCTCTAACACAGAGAGCATGTAGTCGATACAGTAAGTACAGTATTTTTTGGTGTTGAGTAGGTACAGAAAAATATGCAAATCTATGTAACAAAACATCAAGTTTCTTAGGCCTTTTTTGCACCAACAGTCTGTAAAAATTTTAGCTCAAAATATTTCACGGACGATTTATTTAAAATAATCCGTCACTGTTGATTGCCGTTGTGGAGCTCGGAGTTGTAACGAGAAGATCAAGTCATTTGCCTTTCCGATAGATAGGGCAAGGTCCTGGTAACCGTGAAACTGGGCAAGTGGAGATTAAATTGCAGTTTTTATTGTTATCAGTTATCACCTTCATATTATCTGTCACCATTTCGCTTGAAAAGATGATTTGCTGGCCGCTTAATAGAGGTAAAAATACAATAAATACTAAACTTGCAACAGCAAAAAGGTGGCCGCGGCCGCTTAATAGAGGTGGCCGTTGAATAGAGGTATCGAATGCAGCACTTTACTGACAAATAATTCGGGACTTTGGAAAGTGGCCGCTGAATGGAGGATGGCCGCTTAATAGGTGGCCGCTTAATAGAGGTCCGACTGTATGTGACATTCATTTAACTATTATAGCGGGAAAGCCTACGGCCTCGTCGTCTAAGGATTAGGCGATATCACGCAGCTTTCGCGCAATAATAGTTTTACAATTCAACACATTGATAACAAAGCACAGTTTGAAGAAAACATATCGAGGCCGGTCCGTCATTTTTGCATTCTCTTGTCAAAATGAGAAATTTGCCTCCATCGTTGGATATACGTCATTTAGACATAGCGCACGTATATCGATAACTTTTTTGCCATATTGGGCAGTGTATCAATGTGTTGAATTATAAAATGGAATGTCTCGTGTTAACCGCGGTCAAACGAGAGAAATTTGCAAAAGTTAAGCAAAGTACTTAAAAGTTAAGGTTGTCATTTTCACTGTTTAAAGTTTAATACTAAAATACGATATTGCTAATACACCGTCAATTTACCAAACGTTTTGAAAGTTTACTAAAAAAGTTCTAAGCGTTTCAGTAAAAACTGTGAACTGTAGAACTGTTGGCGCCATTTGCCAGCATAATTTTGATCAGGCGCAAAGAGTTTTGGCCAGTTTTCAACGGGAAAAAAGCTCATAATTTAGAGAAAAATTAAAAGATAGTAACGTCAACTAATGTTTTTGTACATCCTTGCCCATATTTCCATGAATATTAAATAAAATCCCACTAAATAAAACGAAAAACGCCTCGGACGTTTGACCGCGGAGAAGTCTTCGTGTCGTTTGCAAAGTGATAGTTTCTGATTGTCAGAAAACAACACGGCTGCCAATCGCTGAAAATAACCTCCGAAAACGACATTTCATCGATCGTGTGTCATGTGACAAAATATTCCAAGATTCTGGGAGTATTTCAGTGCGCAGCAGTCTTGGGGGGTGACGGAGTGAAAATGTTAGAGATGATCATCGCGCTGAGGCGCTCATTAAGGTTTAAAAATGAAAAAAAAAATTAATAAAATAAGAAGTTGCCTAAGGGAAGTTTGACTGTATTACTGATTTCTTAGTAACCAAAAGTGTCTTGAAAAAAATGCTTCAAAAATATACATCTGTCAGGCGATTTGAAAATGAAAATAATAAAATGATGCATGAATATGTCTGTATTTGTGCTGAGTGTTTGGTTTTCCTTTATCCAGTTGTTCCTTCAGTACTTCTAAACTCACCGCAGCTTCGGGGTGAAAGCGCAGCTTTATATCTCGATGTACAGACGAAATATAAATCAAATGAAAGCCAGTAAAGATAGTTAGGAATAGTAACTTGCCGTTACGTTTTATACATTTCACTTGAGGTAGATAAACAATGCAATCATACCCGTACTGGTAAACGGACACGAGCTCAAATTTCGTTTGTACAATGCAGTGGTAATTGTGTTAGTTAGACTTTGGTAGGGACGAAATAAAAAAAAGGAAAAAAACAAACACCTGCTCCCGGCGGGGTTCGAACCCGCGACCTTCGCATTACTTGAGCACCCACGGCATTGGCCAATACTGCTTATAAGTACGACGCTCTAACCGACTGTGCTACGGGAGCAAGACAACAACGCGCTAGGCAAACTAGGTGTCCACTCAACCAGATGCTGAAAATCCTGATGAAAGTGACTTGTTAATGTAAGTGTTGGCTTGCTTGGCTTATATATATTCATTGCGGTCGTAGGTAGACCAGTTACAACTGACTCAAGGACGCCTAGTGCAATCAGAAAATCGTGTTACTATCGCCAACTAGAACTAGAATGGAATTAAAAATCCCTAACCTATAGGCGGTGCTTTAAAATGCTCAGTTCCAAAATGCTCTTACATATTATTTTGAAACAGCCAGCCTTTAAAATAATGATTGTCCTTTACTTTAAAATCGTTATTTTAACGGCTGGCTGTTTGAAAATAATATTTAAGGGCATTTCGGAAATATTTTGTTTGCTTTATTACTGCTTTGTCTATCATGGCTTTTTTGAAAATTGATTTTTGATTTATTCGAAAACCATTTTATAATTTTTCTTGAAACTTCGTCTGCGGCTAGTGATACGTGATTATTACAAAATTTGAAAGTTTCATTATGAAGTGTCTAGCTAGATTGTGAGAAAAACGACATTGTTTAAAACAAAGGGCAATAAGCTGGCGTTGCTATATAGTAATCGCTGTCGCTTGGAAACCAGTGACACACAAAACTTTGATCACATTTTATAAAATTAGTGAAGTATGAAAGCAATCGAAGCATATATTCCATGCGAAATTTTTATTTCAAAACATACATCCCAGCTGGGTGAAAAAAACACTGAGTCGAGCCTCCTAAAGCGGCTATGCCATGTGTATTTTAACGCCGGTTTGTGGGTCAAAACTATCCCAAATTGAAACCGGCAGTCTGAATAGGATCTTAACTTTAATAAAACATCAAAAAGGCATTTTAAACTTGTAAGTTTTTATTTTAATCACTATTCAACCAATGTTTTAACCCAATCCATTCCTCTAACTATCCTTTGCTTGTGCAGGCTAGCCAGAAGGGACCAGACTCGATGCTCACTGGACCAAGATGTACCCCATGGCTTCAACATGTAGCTGCGCTTTGGTTCGTTTCTACAAATGTTGGTGTCAATGGAAAGTCCCGCCATGCCAAATCCGATTCTTGAATCACACGTGATGCAGTCATTTTCGCCGTTACCATTCCATTAGCCATGACGATAAAAAATGACTGGCATAGGTTCTATGAGTGTGGGGCTCCGCAGCGGGCCTTCGGCCCGCGAGAGCTCCGCTATCGATGCATAATCATGCATGCAGATCATAACATCGTGACAAATTGCCTTGATGTTAATTAAAACAGTCAAATTCTTTTAATTAACATTATAAAAAATGTTTCTACTTTCGACTTTAATTTACTTTTACTTTCAACTTTTTACTTTCGACTGTTTCTACCTGAATGTTTCTACTTTTTGCGAAACAATTAATTAAATACACTTTAATGATCCCTATTTATAGAAGGTCATGTTATTCATACAGCAATGAAGGTTGTCCTGCCTTTTGAGCCATTTCATCCAAGGTGCTTCCTTTCCTATTCACTAGCGCATCAAATTTGTCAAAGTCAGTAACTTCTCCACTTTTAAAAAGCAAAATCATGTCACAGTCTTTTATTGTGTTTAAGCGATGAGCTATAGTGATGACTGTGGCGTCCCTTAGTTTCTCACGCACTACGTTCCAGATTGTTTGCTCTGTGTCTGGATCCACATGAGCAGTGGGTTCATCCAAAATGATGATCTTGTTTTGTTGCAACAAAACACGAGCCAAACAGATCAACTGCCTTTCTCCTACACTGACATTTACACCATGTTCCAACAACTCGTGATCCAAGCGTCCCTCCAGACTTTCTACCAAGTGTTTCAGCTGTACATCCTCTAAAGCTCGCCATAAATCTGCGTCTTGAAATTGCTCTATAAGATCAAGATTTTTCCTGAGGGATCCACTGAAAAGGACAGGACTCTGGCCAAGAACAGATATACATCTTCGGGCGGATTGGAGATTTATTCCCTTGATTTGAACGTCATCAATTATTATATCTCCGTCAGCGTCTGGCATGCGCATAATAGCTGCTACAAATGAAGATTTCCCTGCACCCGTGCGGCCCGCAACACCGATCTTTGATCCTCCTTTGATGTTAACATTAACTTTTTTCAGCACTTGCGGACCCCCCGGGTAGTACGTGAGTGATACGTCTTGGAGTGCGATATTTCCCTCACGTGGCCAGTGTTCCGGGGGAAGCTGTGTCACTTTGTATCCAGGCTCAGAATCAAGCTTGGTGTAGGTGACAACGCGTTCAACTGATGTCATTAAATTTTCCACCTCCGATGTTTTTCGGACTGCATATTGAGTCAGGGCCACGGTCTGGATACCGTAAACTATGGCAAGTCCTGCAAAGGCTGTTAAAATAAAAGGTTGAAAGGTAGATTTAAACAATAATTCCCACAAACAGAAATGTGGTTTCAAAAGAGAGGAAAGGAAAGTGCAGGAAAAAAATTTCTCCACGACCGTGGAAAGCGTTATTGAAGAGATGAGGGGGAGGTGGGGTATCAAAGCTGGTTCAGCGGTAAGTACGGCAGTTGCAAAAGCTGGAGTTTTCCGCCTTTTATAGTGTGTAAATTTTGTTTTTGGTTTTGTTGCTGTTTGATGTGGAGTTAAGGTCAAGCATTTAAAAGTTATTATCATTTAACCCAATCCTGAATTGTGTTGTCTTCAGGGTATTATCTTCAAATATTGCGCTATAGATGATCAATGTGTGTTGATCATTCCATGATTGAATTAAAGTCATATCAGACGTGGGAATGGCTTTTCTACGAATATATACAGTGTGTTTACCGACTGCGCTTGCTGCAAAACTTATAAGCAGTGTGATCAAAGGCGAAGTGTAATCGTGATTAAGAGAGCGGGGGCTCCTTCTCTTTAACCTATCAAATTTCTCGTCATCCTCTGCCCCTTCACGCACGCTATAAACTGATACATACCAGCATCTTGAGACAGTACCACTGCAGCAACAGCCACCGAAGCAATTAACAGGGAAGCGAGAAGATCCAAGCGAATCCCAAGCCATCGTCCACTAGCCATCACCATAATGAATGACTGGTTGTGAATATCTTGAAATCTACAGCGCAGCAATATAACTTAAACTGATTGAACTATATCAATTTCCTTACTTACAGTTAAGGTTAAAACCACGTATTTTTGTTATCAGTATGTGGTGGCCAAGGCCCTAATCATCATGTCATCGTACCAGTTCGTGTTTTTCCGCTTTGGTTAGGCATAAATGACAGTCAAAACGTCTGAGTTTCATTGAAAAATTTACTTCTTAAAGGCTATGTCACCAAGGCAGTGGTATCATTTGCAAAAAGGAAAAGACACATTTAGGGCGTTGTTTCTGCGCCAGTTTCTAGTTGCTGCTTTTGTAGGGCAGCTAGGGTAAGATAATGTTTCGATTTCTAGCGTTTTGATTGGTTCCTCGGACACAAGTTCTCTGCTCGTTTCCTAGCTGCATGTGGCAAAATAAAATGCTTCACAGACAGTTTAACCTGAACATTTTCTTACTCGGCGAAGAAATAACACCGCGTAATCGCCTAATCAGTTAAAGATGTTTTGATGGCTTCCAATTTCCTAGAATCCAACCTCAATTTTTATAGTTGTCTTTTTTAAAATGCTAAAAACCTAAGCGCTAATTAATGCGTGCGAGTTTATTATCTTTCCTGTGACGTTGACAATTTCTTCGTTTCTCAGTCGCGCCAGGCTAAAGTCTCACAAATCGAGGGATTCGTACGGAGATTTTTGGCCTACCTCAGATTAAAAAATAGGCTACATTTTTTTTGCTGACAGGAAAAAAAATAGGATACATGAAATAAAACAACTAAACAAAGAACCCACAGCTTTAGGTCACGCATGCAAGTCAATCAGTATAGCATAAGCTGTCCTCTCGTCAATTGACAACGCTTTTTCATTGATATTTTTCATTGAGATATACAGTTCAGCATAATATTTTTTTTCTCTCTGACTGAGTTTGATAAAACTTGTTCAGAACAGCCTGTGGTGCGAGTAGATTACAAACTTGCTAACTTAAGCTTCTACAGCCGCAATGTTATTATTATTATTATTTCTTGTAGCCTTGAACTTCAAACACCTTCATTAAAAATCTGCAGTGGTTGATCCTATCACTGCGGGTTGAAAGCCACCTTAAACTTTCATAGTCATCATCACCATGTACCATCACCATTAATTGACATCACCAAAATCAATTGGCAACAACCAATTTGGATTTTTTTCCATCTACCTTCCATTTAAAGCTTCGTAAAAATTGTTTTCAATTTACCTAATAAGTTGTACATACCTGTAAAAACGATCCACGAAATCTCTTTGTCTTCCTCTTGTGCGAATCGTGTCCAATCCATTCAAAGTCTCCGAGATGTGAGAAAAAACGGGACTACGACAAATTGACTCTAACCGCTTGAGCTCTCTTGATGTCTTTAAATAATACCTCGAAATGTACACGACAAACGTTGTCATTGGAACAACAACAAACAGAAGCCAAGGATTTGTGACAATAGGGACAAGAACTCCTGTTAGCAACATCAAGATCAACTGGATTGAGAAAAGAAACGTTTTAGGTAATACTTCATCCACACAGCCTATATCTTTAGAGAACCGATTCATAATTCTTCCAACAGGATTTGAGTCAAAGAAAAGAACGGGTGCTCTAAGAACAGCAAAAACCATATTATCATGAAGACGCTCAGAACATCTAAGAGAAACCAAAAAGAAACCATATGCTCGGATGATGGCAAATATGAAAGAAACGCCGACCAAACAACCATAGATTTTTAGGTTTGTTGTGTTTCGTTGATCTTCTGGCTGCCTCTTTGAAAGAAACGAAAGCCAAACGTCAGGAGAAACTATCATTCCTAAGGGGAAAAACAATATATGAAAAGGAATAAAATAAGTAAGAAACCGTTATTGCAGCTTTATTGAAGATAACAAAGTCAGAAATATATATTTATTGTCGTTCTTATCTTATATTTAAGAAGCATTAATATATTATCGAGAAAAGATTTTAATTCCAATTTCAGAAACATTCTACTTTTATTCCTCAAGACAGTGCAGCATCTTTAGTTACTCTCCTTAACCAGTTATCATAATTTATCTGGGAAAGTATTTTAAACTGAAGATCTTCGAGGTTTTAACATAAATGACAAAGAAACATAATTTTCTTGAATGTGTTATTAGCATTGTCAAGAACCGCGCAGGGTGAGAGCCAGGGATCGGAGAGGGGACTTACCCGATGGCTGAAAATAATAGAGAACTTTAGAGATATTAGTAGATGCCCTATTCTCCACGGAGGAGTGACGACGTCCTAAGTCAAGTCAGTCACCTCATGCATATTGCACCTGAATTTACGGGTGAAAAAAGTGCGGTCTAGGTGCTTAAAATTATTTTTGCAAACCGGTGCCCGATTGTTCAAAAGGTGGATAGCGCTATCCACCGGATGACTGATCACTATCCAGCGGATAAACGTGTGCAAAACCAATTGCGTTATCCACCGGATGGTGATTTTTCCAGTGGATAGCGCTATCCACCTTTTTGAACAACCGGGGCCAGTTATTTATTAACCTTGTTGAAATTTTCGTCGATAGAGAAAACTGTAGATCAAAAAAGTTGCTGTAAGTTGCTAACCTTGAGTGATAAGGCAGAGACAAATCACTGCAAAGATCACCGGTGAAGGTACTCCGCTTCTGAAGTAGTTCCAGTAAAGCTTATATGACACAACTCCGATTGTGCGATCTTCTTCCGATATTTGTAGACCCTTTGATTCATACGTAAGGGGAAAATGTCTACCACAGCTGTCAATAACTTCATCATTCTCGTTAAATTTCTCGTCAAGATTCCGGTAGAGCGGGTCAACAGTTGTACTTAGAATACCTTTATCTTTTAGATCGAAGAAACTTCCTCTTCCCAACACACGACCTTTGTACATCATTATCACGTTGTCGGCTCGTTTCATGTGCTGTTCTTGATGCGAGGTTAGAATTCGAGTTTTATGGCTTAGGAGGTCGTTGATACATTTGTCAAAGACATGTTGACCAACTTTAAAGTCCAGCGCACTGAGAGGGTCATCCAACAAGTAAATGTCTGCATCAGCGTAGACTGCGCGCGCTAAGCTTACTCTCGCCCGCTGACCTCCGCTTAGAACTGCACCGCGTTCTCCAACAACCGTTTGGTCACAATCAGGAAGTTGTTGAATGTCTTCTACCAGGGCGCACGCTTCGATCGTTCTGGTGTATCTGGGTTCATCGTATGGCTCACCAAACAAAATGTTTTCTCTAATAGTCCCAGAGAAGACCCAGGGTACTTGTGGCACATAAACAACAGTTCCTTGGTAGCTTACGGTTCCGCTGATGTCTGAGACCATTCCAGCAATCGCTGAGAGAAGAATAGATTTCCCACTTCCTACTGGTCCGGTGACGACTGCCAAACTTCCTGGAGTTGCGCGTAAATCGATATCTTGCAGAACAAATTCGTTTTGTCGCTTAATTTGTTTCTTCGTCAAACCCGACACGCGTAAAGCCGTTGGTCTCTGCACATTTTTCACCTTATCATCTGCAACAGAAGTCTCTTGATTTATGGAAGGGTCTCTATCGCTGTTGCTTTTATTATAAGCAACCTGATCCTGAGAGATTGAGGGTAGATTATCTAAAAGAAGAAACTCTTCTAACCTGCCAAGTGAAACGTAAGCGTCGTATATGTCCTGAAAACCATAGCCTAGTTGAGTGCAAACGGTCTGTCTTATCACATTGATGAAAGCGATGAACATGAAAACATTAACAGGTGTGAGGGGCTGGCCTGTTAGTACAAGAGTAATGACAGATACCAGAGTAGCCATTGGTGCACAAGTGTACTCCAAAGCAGCAATACCTGACAGAACGGAACTCTTCTTACGGATGACGCTGATTTCTTGTCTGCAATGTTAGAAAAAAAAAGCCCAAAAAGATGATCAGTTACGTTCTTTCTATTGTCAGAAGAAGAGACTAAATGATCAATTAGACTGCCATGATTTGAGTTACTAATTCCTAGTTGACTGGTTGACTAATTAGTCATTAACCCTATTCAGAATAGGATATTTTTGGTCTCGGGTTGGGTTTGGAGGGATGCTCATTTGTCTTATATTGTAAATTTTACAGCAATAAGTAACTAACTTGTCATACAATCGTTGGATTATTGTCATACAATCGTTGGATTAAACCAAAAAAATTATAATCTGACAAAACATTCTTCTCTCCAAGTCAAATTATAGTCCAGTCGATCTACGAATTTTTTATGATCACCATACAAAAATTTGCAACAGAGTTTTTTTTTTCACCACCATGCATTTGTGGGAGGTCCACTTAGCAATATACTACCAATCCTTTTGGTAGAACTTGTCAAAATTGAGCATTTAAAATTGTGAACGTTTACCACAGGAAACCCAAGTTTAGTAAAATCGCACTCTCAAAGAAGAAACACTGTTAAACACTGTTTTTTCATGTTTCTCTTTTTGAAAGGCCTTACGATAAGGTAAATCATACTCACTGAGTTATTCTTAAAATTAAAAAAAATAGACATTGCTCCTTTAGTTAAGAAATAAACAGTACGCCCAGCTTGAAACATAATTAAAATGGAATGCTCAAAAAACTGTAATATACTGTATACGATGCATCGACCATAAGAAACAATTTGATATATGATTCACGGCAAATGCACACAGTCTCAAACAACATCAACTCAAAACGCTCCCTGCATGCATGATCTCAAGGTCATGATTTTATGCCCATGAGTAATAAGTGTGTAGGTGTTTTTAGCGATAACTTTTTCCCGACGAAGACATTTTTTAAACTCTTTTAAGTCAAAGAGGATGCTTTTAACAGTACAATTAAGCAATAAAAAAGATTGGTCACCATGCTCGTTTAGGAGAAAACAATCTCTTATTCATTTGGTCAACTTATCCTCAAAGGAAACCCTCTTGGTTCGGACTGTGCGCGCGCTCGTGCGCGAGCTAATGACGCAAGAAATTATGCGAAGCAAAGATGCGCAATGCAATAGTAAGGCGTCACCTTAAGGTTACAGTGTATATTCAGATCGAAAATTGATCGAAAATTTTTTTTTGGCGTTAAAATAAAGTTTACAGAATGAACTTTCATCCAAAAAAAAAGTATCGAAAAATAGTGAAAATTGACGGAGAAATGACGGTATAACTTTTGTGGGCGGAGTTTGTTTATTAAGCGATATGTTTTTTTAAGCGCCGTTTTCTCAAAGTTAATTTTTCGCTTGTTGGGGACACTTTAAAGAGCTACAACTCAAAGGGAATTTGTTCGATTTTCCTTAAATTTGGACAGAAGCTAGGCTAACATATAATCAACAAAAACTTGTCGGCGAATTTCTTAATTCCGAAAACGTTTTCGTCAAGAGGCATTTCCGTGCGATCATTCCAATTTTTTTTCTCCCCTTTTCGAAATTATTCGGTAACTTTTCACTGCAATTGAATATGGAAAATCGCCGACACGTTTTTTTAGCGCTTCGTGTCCGGAAACCCGAGAACAAATCAAATTAGCAAAATATAATAATCGCTTTGAGTTATAGCGTTTTAAAGCTGATTCGGACGTTCGAATTTAGACGTCGTAAAAAATTCGACAATTCATTTTATTACCAAATGGTTTCCATATTTAGATAGCCAGCTCTATAAGCTTTAATTTGATATCTGGGTTTAGGTATATTAAGTGTAATCTTAAGACGCTAGAGCTGTTATACTGGAGACACCCCCGAAGGTACACTGTAACCTTAAGTTGTAACTATTATGTACTTATTGACTAAGTGGGAGGGCCGGATGGGGAAATATTTGGCTCAAGGTCATGGCGTACGGACTGAGTGCGCTCGGTCCGTACGCCATGACCTCGAGCCAAATATTTTCCTATCCGGCCCGACCTAACTTAGTCAATAAGCATTTTATCATATGACCAATTTGGAGACAAAATTACCTTTAAATTTTACAGCACAAAGAGAAGAACTAAAAGAATAAAATTATGCAAAAAAAAAAAAAAAAAAAAAGATAGGTCACCAAGCTCGTTTAGGAGAAAACAACCGCTTATTTACTTAGAGAACTGAATCCTCAAAGGAAACCCTATTGCTTTGGAGTGCGCGCGCGCTCGCGCACGCGCAAATGAAGCAAGATATTATGCGCAGTAATGATGCGCAATGCAATACTAGGGAATCACCTTAAAACTTCAACTGTACGCTTCTGAGGGTCCAACGCTTGAAATCGAGGCGGTATGCGAGATATGAGAACTTTTAAAGGCAGGTGGAACGCGGGATAGTTTTGAAATTGTTGGTGGGATGCAGGATTAAAAACAAGACAAAAATGTGTTCTCAGTGATTTTTGGTACATTACCCAGAGGGCGCAAAAAATGCGCGCTGAAAGGCGTAAAATGGAATTGCTCTGATCCAAGTACCTATGGGCTCCTCCTGTCTGGATTGATATTATTCGTACCACAGGTGACCAGGATAACCGCGAGACGCGTGATGTTCCTTGGGGAGTGGACTGTGAATCGCTAAACGATTAGGTATAGGTAAAGTGAGCAGACGCGATCCTAATTGCAGAATATGTGTTGATGTCTCCCAAGAGCTTTCCACCATGAAGTCACATTACAGTCGCCTCGCCTTAGTGTGGTTGTCTCAGTTGCTTAGTGATTAAGGCATCTGTCCAGTTATCAGGAGACCCGGGTTCAACTCCCAGCTGGGGCACATTTTCACTCATAATCTTTGTTGTGAAATTTCTGTTCTCAATTTAACTGCCTAAGTATGTAATATATCCAAACACCGCGAAGTGGGTTGAAAAACGAGGCGCAGCTGAGTATATACATATATAAACAAATAAAATGAAAGGCTGATCGTACAATAAGGAATATATTTTTAACCGATTAATTTCGAACGGCACGGCCGTTCTTCTTCAGGTTATACCCTGAAGAACGGCCGTGCCGTTCGAAATTAAGTAATGCTCGACATAAGAACGATAGCAAACTTCGTTGTTCTGCGGCATTGGCTCTTTCCCACATAGAATGTCTTTGATTTCAAGAATAGAGGAGGAGCTGATGGTTAATAATTATATTTCATTATAAAAATAAAGAAAATCCATTTGCGTCAGATAAATTATAAGAAATGTTCGTGCTTAACCAATCAGAATAGCACAAGACAATAACTAACAAGAAGATGTACACAGCTTGAACTCGTGGCGCCTTTAACTCATTGCAGCATTGATTCCCAAGTGATTTGAGTGCTTTTACAGAGAAACATAAGTTTAAAATTATATCTAATCAAAGGCTCCTAAGAGCCAACCCGAGAAGAAGAAATGCTAACGCGTAACGCGTAACGCAATATTGCCGTAAGCTTTAATACGTTTTCACACTGACACAGTTCGATATATATATTTTTTTAAATTAAACGTAAGGATTTTTGACGAACGAAAAAAAAAAAGTACATCACTTTCATAATGTCCAGTTCGAAAAAAGAAAAAAAAAAAAGAAAAAAAAAAGAAAAAAAAAAAGGAGGACTTGATGGAGATTCGAACTCGGGCCGTCCGGGTCTAAGCCACAAACTCAATCACTGCGCTGTCCAAGAGCATATACTACCTGCGAGCTAAATTTTATTATTTTAAGCTAGATACGCATCAGGACGCGCGTTTAGGTTGCAAAATCCTTTTAGATCGATTTTAATGTTGCACTAAAAACTCCAAATGCGAAACATCTGTAAGCTTATTGTTGTCTATATTCGTTTACATCAAATTAATTATTGTTATCGTTGGATTCACGTTGAATTCCTGTTACGAAACGTGTTCGTAACAAAGCATTTGCTCACTAAGTTTACAGCTGATGGAAGGAGCGAGTGAGTGAGTGAGTGAGTGAGTGAGAGAATGAATTTTATTTAACCACCCTTGCCGATAACCTGTTTATCATGCTTTCACGTATACACGGGTTTAAAAGTAAGACTACACTGCATTCACTAGATTCAGTAGCTGACACTTAAGCTCGACCCGGAGCTCGAGGCAAGTTTAATATATAAAACACAGAACTTGCCAGAGCAAAAATCCCACAGGAATAAGCGGCGAACACAATATCAAACGGTCCTATCCATCCATGAACGCCTTGAATTGTCTTGGAAGTGTGCAGTTGTACGCAGTAGTTCTTTATCTTGCTTCTCGAGTACACAAACGGAGAGATTTTACGGTATGTATCTCATGGCCGAAAGCCATATAGTCGTCTATATAGACTTAAATATGCGTGCATAAATTTGCATGCGCTAATGTGACACGAGAAAAAACAAGAAAAGTCAACTCCGGATTTATAACTCGTGTGCTTCGCCACGAGTAATAATTTTGCTTCTTTGATAAAGTTCCCAAATACAATATCCTTTAAAAATTGCATGTTGTGCGATTGGGTCTCAAATTACTTGAAACCTTAAAAAAATTAGACAAAATGCACCTTGAACCTTAACTTTTTAGCGGTTTTTGAGTCCTGGCCAATGAGATCACCAGTTGTAACAATGAAAAAAGTTAACATTCCATCGTGCATTGCCGTTCAGCGCTATCCTTCTTATGCGGATCATTACTTAATCGGTTAAAAATATATTCCTTACTGTACGGTCAGCCTTTCATTTTATTTGTTTATAATTATTTCTGCTGATCAGATCCTTCACAAGGATCCAGTACTTCCAACTTGTCGAGTGGTCCTTTCATTTACAAATTATATACATATATTTTAAACAACAATCACATTGCTGAACAACTTTTTTACACACGAATCACAGAATTTACTGGGACTCTGCCGAATGCGTTACTTACAGTACGTACTACTACAAACGACTCACTCTAGAAAGTTGGTTTACTATAAACTTAGAAAAGACACCACTGAACCCGCCAACAGCTACCTTGTCAACAGAAAAGACAAACAATAGACTGTCAACTCACCGACAAATTTGACTAACAATACAACGACAGAAATTACACAAACACAGAGGCGGATCTAGGGGAGGGGTGCAGGGGGTGCGCACCCCCCTTTAAAATTTGTTTACGTCACCCTTCAGTTACGTCATTCCCCTCCTAGGAAAAATCCTGGATCCGCCCCTGTAACAAATCACGGATCGAAACGCACCGATCACTGACTTGAGTCTCTACAGCCAATAACATCATGGCTAAACTGACTAATGACAGCAATAATCAGACGTATATACCATCAACTGAGGGTTCACAATTCAATGACTCTGAAGATGACTTCGATCCGCTCAGGTTGTCGAAACGTCAGTCAATGTCAACAACAACAGTTCTTTCACAACTACACTAACCCGGACGATCACAGTCGACAGAATATAACTTTCTTAGGGGTGGACCATTAGAAATCCTGGGAGGGGGGTCAAAAAATTTTCAGTGTATGAATTTTTTTTTCGGCCTGAGTTTCCTGCAGGATTTTTTTTTGGGGGAGGTGCAAGCCTGCAGGTTTTTTTTTTTTTCTGAGATCTTCCTTAGAAATGCGTGCAAGCTCCAATTTTTTTTATACTTGGCCCAATCCATTTTTGGTATTAAACGCTGGAGAGTAGATGTAAGTCAGACTGTCGAACCTTTGCATAAAAAATGGGTAGAAATAAGAATTGAGATGGAGTGGTCGAGCGCCGAAGGCGCGACCCGCTAGGGGGTTCTGGGGGCATGCCCCACCAGAAAATTTTGAAATCTTGATGCTCTGAAACTCCATTTCTAGTGTTCTGAGACAACAATTTCTGTCAAAAATGTTTGGCAAATTGATGTGGCTTCTCGTCGCTTTGCGTCTCTTTGTGTGGCTCCACATACAAGTACTCGATTTCATTTTATATTTCTTGCTGTTTCTTTCAGTAGTTTATCTGGATATCAGAGTTAAGTGTACGCAATTTCGTCTTTTTGTATAGTAAGTATTATGAGAATTTGACGAAGAACCGGATGTCAAAATCGGGATTTTTCCTATCCCGATCACATTGGTCGGGATTTGGGACGGTTGGACAATCTGTAAAAAATACTTGCGTGTAATAGAGCAGGTTACATATTTCATGATGTTTACAGTGTTTTCAAATATGTACATAAACAAGGTTTTGGTTATGTTAAGATAATGGTACATGTACCAGACAGACCTTTGAGGCAGGTAATTTTTGACAGCATTTGACTCAACCTGAAGTTGCTTATTGATGAATTTTACTACCAGAGAGCATGTCATACTCTCATATGTTCCAGTTTAAAATAAATAAATAAATAAATAAATAAATATATGTATATATAGCCAGTTAGCTTGCAGGATTTTATTTTTTTATGCTTAACTGCTTGCAAGAATTTTTTTTTAAACAATTTTCCTTTGCAGGATTTTTTTTTTGGTAATTGTCACCCCCCCTCCCAAGATTTCTAATGGTCCGCCCCTTAGAGGTTATTTGATGTATTAAACTGTAGACTGCGGCACACACAGATACACGTGCAAGAATCATGACCTGGAGCAGGAGCCAATAAACTGCCTGGAGCATCTTTATTCTGGCCTCGATTAGATACGAGGTACTGTATTAGACCTAGGGTATCCTGGTCATATTATCTTATATTTACAAGCTCAATAAGGAGGAAATGAAAATAAGGGGTGGACCATTAGAAATCTTGGGAGGGGGGGTGACAATTACCAAAAAAAAAATCCTGCAAAGGAAAATTGTCTCAAAAAAAATTCCTGCAAGCAGTTGACCATAAAAAAATAAAATCCTGCAAGCTAACCGGCTATATATACATATATTTATTTATTTATTTATTTATTTATTTTAAACTGCCTCAAAGGTCTATCTGGTACATATACCGATATCTTAATTTAGTATACATGTATACTGAAACAGTGGATAGCATTGATGGCGCGCTCGGATTGGCTACTGAAACTCGGAATATTCACCTCCCAGCAATTTGCGCGCGAAAATTGTAATCGTTAATTGACAGGAATAAATGAGTTAAAAAGCATCATTTTCGTTATATTATGTCACTGTTTCAGTATATATATCCACCACTACCCGGCACCTCCACTTCGGTGAATAGTTGTTAAATAACCAAAACCTTGTTTATGTACATATTTGAAAACACTGTAAACATCATGAAATATGTAACCTGCTCTACAGATTGTCCAACCGTCCCGATTTCGTCGAGATTACCCCGATTTTGCTTGAAAATCCCGAATCCCGACCAATATGTGATCGGGATGGGAAAAATCCCGATTTTGACATTCGGTTCTGTCATTTTCGTCAAATTCTCGTAATACTTACTATACAAAAAGACGAAATTGCGTATACTTAACTCTGATATCCAGATAAACTAAAGAAACAGCAAGAAATATAAAATGAAATCGAGTACTTGTATGTGGAGCCACACAAAGAGACGCAAAGCGACGAGAAGCCACATCAATTCGCCAAACATTTTTGACAGAAATTGTTGTCTCGGAACACTAGAAATGGAGTTTCAGAGCATCAAGATTTCAAAATTTTCTGGTGGGGCATGCCCCCACAACCCCCTAGCGGCTCGCGCCTTCGGCGCTCGATCACTCCATCTCAATTCTTATTTCTCCACATATTTTATGCAACGGTTCGACAGTCTGACTTGAATCTACTCTCCAGCGTTTAATACAAAAAATGAATTGGGCCAAGTATAAAAAAATTGGAGCTTGCACGCATTTATAAAGAAAATCTGAGAAAAAAAAAACCTGCAGGCTTGCACCTCCCCCAAAAAAAAATCCTGCAGGAAACTCAGGCCGAAAAAAAAAAATCATACACTGAAAATTTTTTGACCCCCCTCCCAGGATTTCTAATGGTCCACCCCTAAATGGCGTCCGGTGTTTCAGAGAAAGTATATTACAGCCATGCTCCGTCACGCGTGACCAGTAATCACAAGACTGAAATGAACATTTGAATATTTCTTTCAGTGTAACGTCCGAGATTTGAATGAAACCTTGAAGCACTTTGAAAGTCACGAGTTAACGGAAAAAAAAATACGCCGTGTCTAAATGCCCGGCAGCCGGGTAAGGTCTCAAATAGACTAAATGCCCGGCAGTCAGAAATTTTCACAAAATTTTCACTGAAAGGCTCTTTCAAACCTTTTGAGAGTATTCGATGTTCGTTTAGAAATGTCAAGCGCTTCCAAAAATTATTTTGCTTTTCCAGTTGACGAAATATCCAAGCTTCGGCATTCTTTTCCAGTTGACGAAATATCCAAGCTTGGGCATACTATAAGATCGCTAAGTTCAATAATATAGTTCATTGATATGATTCTTACTTAACAGCTGTGGCGACACCTAATCTCACCCCCACAACTGGTGCCCGGAACAAATCAAATAGTTTAATGCCAAATTGCCGTGGATTTAAAATGGCCAGTTTGAATATTACCAGTCTTTTGAAACATATAGATGAACTCCGTGTTTTTCTAAATGATCAAAATATAGACATTCTGGCCATAAATGAGACCAGACTAGATGACAATATTTCCGATCAAGAGGTAAAAATCCAGGGTTATAATATAATCCGCCGTGACAGACCTACAAATGGCAGGTTTGGTGGCGGTGTATGTTTTTACGTTCGATCGAATATAAACTATTCTGTCCGCAAAGATTTGGACAATCAGCTCCTGGAAATTATATCAATTGAAATTTGTAAACCTAACTCAAAACCATTTGTCGTTACTTCATGGTATAGACCTCCTAATTCACCCCAAGAACTTTTCTCGCACCTTGACACATTGTTAGGTAAATTACATTCAGATAATGTTGAACATTTTCTCATGGGGGATCTGAATTGTGATTTGCAATCCAAAGACAATGTTCATGCAAAGGCTCTCCTAAATGTCACAGATATCTATGGTTTGAAACAACTCATTAATGAATCTACTCGAATTACACTTTCGACAAGTACTTTAATTGATTTGATATTCACTAATCGACCTGAAAATGTGTATTGTTCTGGGGTGTCTCATGTTGCCATTAGTGACCATAGCTTAGTATATGTTTATCGAAAAATTTCAATTCCCACTTCCTCTAAAGGAATTAACTTGATAAGTTATAGACAGTTTAAACACTTTAACAGCGCCAATTTTCGAACTGAGATTTTAGCACAACCTTGGGATGACATCAAGCAATTTTACGATCCCAATGACATGTGGAAGAAATGGAAAGATTTATTTTTAACTGTCTGCGAAAAACATGCACCAATGAAGACCAAACGGACGCGTAATTCAAAATCAACGTGGATTACTACTATTTTAAAAAAGCGGATGAATTACAGAGACCGCCTTAAAAGAAAAGCTATTAAAACAAATGATCCATCTATTTGGAAACAATTTCGAATGGTGAGAAATCAAGTAAATCGGGAAATTAACAGCGCCAAACAGGCTTACTATAAAAATGCCTTCAGTAATTGCTCGGGAGATCAACGCAAAACATGGAAAACTATTAACGAACTGACCTCGCGTAAGTCGAATAAAACCGTTATCAATGAAATGGAATACAATGGGTTAAATTCTAAAGACCAAACAGATGTTGCAGAAATGTTAAATTCCTTTTTTACGGAAATTGGGCCAAATCTTAGTAGACATGTATTTGAAGTTGATAAATCCTTCGAAGAATTTATTACTGAAACTGATAAAGAATTCATATTTGAAAAAACAACACCAACACACGTTTTTACACTACTATCAAAACTTTGTAAGTCAAAGGCAACTGGATTAGATAATATTTCAGCGAAACTTTTAAGGGAATGCCCCGATTTACTAGCAGAACCTCTCTCTCATATATTTAATCAATCCTTAATAACCGGCATCTTCCCTGATGAATGGAAATCTGCTAGAGTCACTCCGTTGTATAAAAATTCCGGGAAGCGTTCTGATCCGACAAATTACCGACCGATATCAATAATTCCAGTCGTGGCCAAAGTTTTCGAACGGATAATCTACGACCAATTATATCAGTATCTAACTAGGAATAGCTTTCTTACTGGTTATCAATCTGGTTTTCGTTCCTTGCACTCCACACTTACGGCACTAATTGAAGCTACTGATAGTTGGGCCATGAACATTGATCGTGGTTTTGTCAACGCTGTCGTCTTTCTGGACCTCAAAAAGGCCTTTGATACAGTTGATCACGATATTTTGTTAAAGAAATTGCAATACTATGGGATTCGTCGGTCCAGTTATAAATGGTTGCTTCTTACTTAGATAATAGAACTCAAATTTGTCACATCAACTCCTGTAAGTCAACCCCGAAATTGTTGAGATGTGGTGTTCCTCAAGGAACAATTTTAGGACCTCTTCTGTTTTTGTTATATATTAACGACTTACCAAATTGCCTGATGTATTCACAAACCAGGATGTACGCTGATGATACCAGCTTGACGTTTGCTAGTGCAGACGTTAAGCATATAAATGATTGCCTTAATTATGACTTAAGTAATGTATACACATGGTTATCGGCTAACAAGCTTACCCTGAATTTGACAAAAACTGAGTTTATACTTATTGCATCAAGGCAGAAGTTGTCACAATTTTCAGAAAGCCCTTCTCTTACTATAAATAATAACGCTGTAGAACAAGTAGCATCAGCTAAATCCCTTGGAGTCTACATCGACCAAACCTTAAACTGGGAATGCCATATTGAAAATGTCTGTAAAAAGATTGCTTCCGTCATTGGTGCAATTAAACGGATACGGCATCTTATCCCATTTAACATTTTAATCAAAGTTTATAATAGCCTTGTTCAGCCTCACTTTGATTATTGCAGTGTGGTGTGGGGAAACTGTAACAAGGGCCTTTCTGAAAAGCTTCAAAGGCTTCAAAATCGCGCAGCCCGCATTTTAATGTCTGCGAGCTACGATAGTAATTTGGATGATGTGTTCCGGGCATTAGGGTGGCGTAAACTATGTCATCAAAGATTAGAAATGAAATCTATCATGATGTATAAGACCCTACATGGGATGACACCAGATTATCTACTATCAAGATTTGTTTATCGCGATAACGCGAATGCTTATCGTTTAAGGAATACCGAAAACAAACTAGTTCTTCCACAACCTCGCACTGATTATCTGAAAAGAAGTTTTTCATACAGTGGAGCTCAGTTGTGGAACAACTTACCCACAGAATTAAGACTAGCGTCTTCCTTAAGCGAATTTAAGACAAAACTAAGTCGCCATAGTTTTTAAGTAAAGTTTTAAATAATATTTTTGAACACGGCCTCCATGAAAAGCAGTTTTTATTTTTTATATTGTACCTCTTATTTGTAGTTAGGAAGTTAGGTAGTTAGCTGATTATGATAATTTAAGCTGATGGAAATACCGTGTATAAATAAAGTTATCTTATCTTATCTTATCTTATGACACTTCAAAAATGTCTGCAGACTGCCGGGCACGGCCTCAAATAGACTAAGGGATGGACCATTAGAAAAGTGATGGGGGGGGGGGGGTGGGGCAAAAGCAAAAAAAAAAAATTTTCCCAGTAAATTATTAAGAAAGAAAAAAATATTCCCACGCATTATCGCAAAAAAAAAAAAAATCTGCCCAAGGAAAATTAAAAAATAAAGTATTAAAAAAAAATATTCCAGCCGTCGAGTGAAAAAAAAAAAAAAGATTTCCACCTTAGGTGGACAAAAAAAAATTTCTTGCCTCTCCCAAAGTTCCCACCCCCCCCCCCCCCCCCCATCACTTTTCTAATGGTCCATCCCTAAATGCCCGGCAGTCAGAAATTGTCACAGAATTTCGACTGAACGTCTCACTCAAACCTCTTAAGGGTATCCAAAGTTCGTTTAGAAATGCCAAGCGATACCCAAAATTATTTTGATTTTCCAGTTGATGAAATAGCCAAGCTTGGGCATACTATCGCTATGTTCACGACACTTAGAACATCGGCACAGACTGCCGGGCACGGTCTGAAATAGACTAAATGCCCGGCAGTGAGAAAATGTTCTAAGTGTCCTGTACATAGCGATCTTATAGTATGCCCAAGCTTGGCTATTTCGTCAACTGGAAAATCATATTAATTTTGGGAATCGCTTGACATTTCTAAACGAACTTTGAATATTCTTAAGAGGTTTGAGTGAGACGTTCAGTCGAAATTCTGTGAAAATTTCTGACTGCGAGTCTCAGCAGAAATGTTCTAAGTGTCGAGAACATAGCGATCTTATAGTATGCCCAAGCTTGGATATTTCGTCAACTGGAAAAGCAAAATAATTTTTGGAAGCGCTTGACATTTCTAAACGAACATCGAATACTCTTAAAACGTTTGAAAGAGCCTTTCAGTGAAAATTTTGTGAAAATTTCTGACTGCCGGGCATTTAGTCTATTTGAGACCTTACCCGGCTGCCGGGCATTTAGACACGGCGAAAAAAATAACTTCGCTACGCGCATAAAAAAACAAATATTGTTCGGATATGTAACATTTCAAATAAAATGATACTTTGTTGCTCTTTGTTTCCGAAAATGCGGTAAAATTCTTACGGGAATTCCGAATCTCGGAATGAATTTACAAAACCGACGCGTAAACTTGAAAAATCCATTCAAATTTTCAAAAATACTGGTCATGCGTGACGGAGCATGGCTGTACTCACCTCATAGGTTCCCAGTGCAAAAACGCAAAATTTTTCGGGCGTATATTACTAAAATAACGAGTAACACTTTTTAAAACAGATATAAATGATCAAGAATTTATAAATATAAATATAAATGATTAATAATTTTGCACCTATCTAGGTCTTTTTTTGTTTAAGAAACACGCATTAAAAGCCTTAATCCTCTTTGAATTCAAAGTGGGATTTTACTCAACTTGGGTGCCATTTGGTAAAAGCTTACAATTTTTAATGCCAAATTTTGACAAGTTCCGCCAAACGAATTTAGGGGGATTTTCAGTGTGTTGATAACTAGATCACCCTTGATCGCATGGAGTTGAGAAAAATTATATTGCAATTAGTTTGATGTTAAACCTTAGATTGACTGGACTGTTAGGCTTAATACCAGCCACAATATCAATTTTCTTCGTACCTTCGTATGTGTTTTATCTTTTCGCGGTATTCATGCTCCCACGCGTGCGTTTTGATAGCGCGGATCCCAGAGACCACCTGGCTCATCAAGGAGATACGACGATCGGAAATTGCTGCTGTACGCAGGCGCAGGGAAGCACCAGCAGATGATAACACAGCGAAGTATGGTATAAGAAAAAACAGGAAAATGACTCCCACGAGAGACTGCCAGCCAATGAAAAACGCGAGTAACAATGTTACAGTGGTGAGCTCAATTAATGCAGACGGCCCTTTAACGAACCTTTTAAAAGTCTCTTCTTCCAATCGCTGAACATCGTTTGATACTAGGTCAATCACGTGACCTGTTGAAAACTTAACCAATGCATCCTTGCTGAGAAGAAGTGTCTGAGAAAGATAAAAAAAGGTGAGTAGCAATAAAATACAATACAGATAACGGCAACCGTGGGGGGGGGGGGGGGGGGGATGGGAGGTACTCCCTATAATAGGCTATACGGGTAGGGAAAGAGTAGGGATTTCACGAGTTGAAGTATATAAAAGGGCAGGGATTTCACGAAGAATCGGAAAGGGTAGCGAAAACACGAGTTGAAGGATAAAAAAGGTAGGAAAAACTGCCATTTAAGTATTATAAAAAGGGCCTTTCAAAATATATCAAACAGACGCACGCAAAGGCTATATGAAAGGGGTACCATTTTCAATGAAAGGTATATGAAAGGGGTACCATTTTCAATGAAAGGTATATGAAAGGGGTACCTTTTCTGTCATAAACGATATATGAAAGGGTAAGGGTTTGGACCTCGGGCCGGAGCATCCCCAGTCTGTTGAGCCAGTGGATCATGTTAAAAACGCTCACAAATAAAATTACAATTAATAACATAATCAATTGTTATGCGCGAAACATTTTACAGCTACGTTTAATACGTGAATATAATTGTTCGTTATGTTGAGTATATCTGAAGATGCAAGGAAAACACGGTGTGAAACGCTTTGCGTAAATTAGTTCGTGATCAGTACACCGTTTAATTTATTATGGTTGAACTTGTTGCTTATTCACGTACTATAAAGCAAATTTGTTGTTTTCGGGAGAAGAAAATACCTACTAATTAGGTCAATCGGGAAGAAATTGTTTTAGTCAAACCATAATTATGGTCTTTTCCGTGTGACTTTCTGGACTTTGCAAACACCCATCAAAACATTGGTATTTCGATGGACAGTTTGCCCGGAACAACTTGAAACCGTCGCGAACAACTGAAGCCTCATTATTAAGGCTATGTATCCCGTGTGTAGTTAATTTTTACTTAAATATACAGTATCTCATTTGACTGTAACTGGTATTTTGATGGACAGTCAGTGCCTGAAACAATTTGGAACCGTCGCGAATTGAACAAAAATTTTCGTCGTAGTAGCACTTTAATGAATCTGAACGAGAAGCTGTACACAGCGTGAACTCGTGGCGTCTTTTATAACCCATTGCAGTATTGATTCCCGAGTGTTTTGAGTGTTTTTACGTGCGATTCAAGTCACGTAATGACCCAATGCGTTAAATTTGTTGACCTTTACATTCTCTGCATTGCATGTCAGAAGAATGTTCTTTTTTCAAACTCGTATTTTCAAACGCGCATGGTTCACCATTCAAATTCTTTCAATAGGTAAATTCAGGTATTCAGAAGAATCGGTGATGAAATTTAGACAAGAGGCTGCAAGTAGCCTATACTCATGCGCATGCGTAAGAAAGTTTTATGTTGCAGTGTATATATATATATATATATATATATATATATATATATATATATATATATATATATATATATAAACATGATAAGAAGATGTCCGACATGGAGAAGAGTTTATCCTTTCATTCAGTCATCGTTCCTGCAAACCACGTTGTTTACTATTGAATGTTTTGTAAATGAAGGCTGTACCACAATGAAGCCAGTGTTTCTTATACCTAACGTGAACATTAGCTGTGTAAGTAGGGTTGAGGGGACGCTGTCGTGACGCTTCAGTAACGCTGTTTTACCGGAAGTGAAAGTAGCCGGAAGTCACTAAACAGGAAGTGTAAATGGCAAAGCTATGAACCGGAAGAGCACAATTTAAAATATGCGTGCATAAATTTGCATGCAAAATCGTGACACACAAAAAAAGAAAAATAATAAGAAGAAAAACCGAAGCCATTTTATAACTCATGCCGCTACGCGCATGAGTAATAAGAACTTGAACCTTGAATGCTATTTTCGGAATACAATACAAAATACAATTTTTTCTGTTCTATCACGCAAAATCTCCCCTTTCGAGTATATAAGCATGTTTCGTGATTCGCTTTAGGAAAGTGAAAAAGACACAAAAGAAATCATGTTTTTCTCACTTCAATTCTCCTGACATCGCTATTAAATGACGACATGAGCTTGCCATGACAATAATTATACCATAAATATTTGTCTGAACGCTGAAGCACACTTAGTCTGTGTACTTAACGAGGATTTTTAGTGTGAACAGAAAAAAATTTTCCCCAGAAGAATAAGCATTTTAAACTGACTCGTTGGCGTAACGCCACGAGTAAAAGTAACAGCTAAGCTGCCATTGTGGTTCTCATTTGGTTACTTGATTATGAATATCTTTCCGGAGTCTAAGTTGGGTGGGTTGCTACAGTCAGGCCATAATCAAAAATACTCATTCAAGTAGACTGGGCTTGTCCTGGAGTTCCCGCGAATTTAAACTGAGAACTGGAAACTAGCCGGAAGGCCTGGCGGCAAGGCGGAGACTGGGCCACTGAGCACTTGAGTGTTACGTGTGAAAAACGTGGTTGAGACTAGAATGGATACTCCAAAATCAGGTTGGACCACCTCGGACACTTACTGAGAATTATATAACGCAATGTCGACACTTAAAATTTATTTTCAATAAATTTTTAAGTGTAAAAAAGAAAATCTAAAATCCCCACTCAGGATTGAACCTGTGACCTCAACCTAAACCTAATTTGCCCGAATAAGCCTCGTGACGTCATGATGATGATTCTAGCACTCGCTGACATTTTTTCTACCACTGTGAACGATCCGAAAATGAGCTTCTACATCTCGCATTCTTCGCACTTCACACGGTACCGATATTAAAGATCTTTTACGATACTTCGACGAAGACACACTTTAAAATAATCGACCAGATGATACACACATTGTCCTAATAAGCAAGATGGTCGCCAAATGTTATACTTAGTTTCAGTCCTTGCGCAGTCTACATTATCATTCCCACCCTTGGCGGACTACAACGCAAATTTGTCGTTCTGTGCCTACTCACGCGGTTAGCATCTAATGGAGCTAATGAATGACATGATCGATGTAGTATAGAGCTCGGTTAGAAAGTTAAGTGAGTAATGTGAGTGTCGAAATAAAAAACAAATAAATTAAGGCATTGAATCACAAAATAATTCAGTAATTTTACGTGTCTGACGTGCCCGAATAGTAGACCAGTTTTGCCCGAATAATACTATACTTTTTACGACTGGGGGACTGCAGCCTCCCCAGCCCCTCCCCCTCGTACGCCTCCGAAATAGGAACTTTCTCCTGCCTTGGGAGTTTCGCGGAGTTCCCGCGAATTTAAACTAAGAACTAGAAACTAGCCAGAAGGCCTGGCAGCCAGGTGGAGGCTGGGCCACTGAGAACTTGAGTGTTTCGTGTGATAAACGTGGTTCGAGCAAACGATTGGGAAACCAGACATTTTGTTTAGCTTTTTGCAGTTGAAACGGTTTAAAATAAGAGTTATCGCATCCTCGGCGACAGGACTACCAACCAGCGTTTTGTTCTTACCTTGACATAAACTAAGCCTTTTATGGCGCTGCTTATTCTGATACCCCACAGTTCGAATCTGTATTCACTGTAGTGCATGCTGAGGGAACCGACCAGGGCGTTGATACCCATAGCTAATGCACAGCCATAGAGAAGATAATTCTGCTGTGGTTCCGCTGACGTCAGTGATGCCATGAAATATCCGAGAAGCAATGGCAGAAGAACGCGAGACAATGTACACAACATGCTGATTGAGACGAAAGTCATAAACTCCTTAACTGAGATCATTTTTAATACGCTTTTCCAAAGCTTGGGTTTTTTACCACTTTGTTTGCTCTTCGTTTGCTCGTCTTTCCATTTAGACTGCAGCGTTTCAATACCAAAGCTGGTGCTATTTTCATCTGATAGAGGTAACAAATCAGATTGTTCTAGAGCTCGTTCATTTCCCTTCTTGAAGACAATGTTCATCCATTGAAGGAAAAGAATGGACAAAAAGCTTTCCTTATCGCCATCTGTGGAGATCTTCTCGTATTCATTTTTTGCCATGGCCTTAGGCATCATCCACACGTATACGTTTACGTTCGTAAACGCATATTTTTTTATGCGTTTAGGCCTCCCGTCCACACGTAAACGATGAAAACGGTCACCCTAAATGGATATTTTCGAAAACGCTCTCCAAAGTGGGTATTTTCGAAAACGCCGTTTACCCGTTTACGTGTGGACAGCAGTAAACGGATATTTTCGTAAACGCTGATGTCACAGCTGTTTATGGCGCATGCTCAAGTTATCTAGCGCATGCTCAATGCAGATTTTTAGCGTTTACGTATGGTTTTAGCGTTTACGTGTGGACAGGTGAAAACAAATCGTAAACGATGGCTGGCTTCATGTGGACGGGAGCGTTTTAGATAAAAATAATATGCGTTTGCTAACGTAAACGTATAAGTGTGGACGGGGCCTTAAAGGTAAAACAAATTACATTTTTCGATGGGAATTTATGTTGATATCACTTTGTGATTGACTTCAATAGGCATTTCCTCAATTGTCATTTATATTTAGTTATTCGTCCTATTGTTTTAGTAGTTTTAGCAATTTTAGTTTAGCTAAATATATATTTTCTTGTAACAAAAATGTCATGGTAATGTGAAAATAAAGTATTGTATTGTATTGTATTCAGTTTCTTTGTGTTCTCGTTAGTTTTGGAGAATTGTTTATAAAACGTGCTTAAATTCAGTCGTTTTGATTTCTTGAATTTCATCGAAGACAGCTCGGCCTCGATGCGCTATAAATGGTACGCGTTCTGCTTTTAAACATAAACTTATGGAGATTTGAATAAAAGTTTTCGAAAGAAGATTGCATAGGCAAGATTTCCGTATAACCCCACATATTAATTATGCATACGCGCCATTGTAAAAGAGAACAATAGCAAAAACAATAGATTGCCTTTGGGAGTATCATACTTCATAAAAGTTTTTCAATTTTTTTCTTAGCCTTTTCAAAATAAGGCCTAAAATGAATTTTAGGCAAAAAAATGTGTCGTTTTCCGTGATGATGTGATGCGAATGAAAATGTTAAAAACGTAGCGTTTTTCGCGAAAGGTTAGCTTTTAAATGTGGTTAGGGAAACTGTGTAGATAGACAAATTCGGCTCTAACGCATTGTTGTACCCAATTCAAACCTCCTGGGTCATCGTATTTGATTTGCGGTTTCCGTTGCTGCAGCGTTTGACAAATAACACTTGAACTTTATCAGATTGTGTACAAACTCCTAGATCCTGTGGAGGTCGGCCTGCCTTATTTAGGGGTTGGGTTGCTTTTTTGACATTTTAGGAGGTTGGATTTCAATAAAAAAGAAAAGAAAAAAGAAAAAAAAAAAAGCCCTGAGGAAGACTAGTACAATTAGTCGAAATATTGGCCATTAATAAATCTGCCCTTTGCCGTAGTGCCAGCCTTGCATTCATTTTTGTAAATTTTCAATAAAAAAACGTATGAGAAGAGCGGGGAAATTGGGCCATTCTTCCCGTGTGCATCGATGGATGCCTTTGACATTCGAAAACTTTTCGATTACTTAGAGCGTATTAAGTAATAAATATATAAATTAAGTATGTTTTAAAGTATGTGTTTAAAAGAGTATATTTACAAAGTTAACATTTAGTATTCCGAGGAAACAATATTTTTGACAAGCCAGCTTTTAATCTTTGGGCGGGAATTTCATCCCAGCCGTTAATTATTCATCATTATAATTGTAATTATTACAATCGATTAAATTTTCGTTTCAACACTCTGAGTGACCCCGGAATTGAATCACCAACTTTTAGGAAAACTGCTACCAGCCGGTGTGAGAAGTTTATAAAAGCAATTTACTGCTGGTGTAAACAATACGGCGGTAAATCTACCAAAGAGCCATTATAAAGTGCCATTGCACGGTGGCGGAAATATCATGATCACCAGGTATAACCAATCGATGACATCAATGTCATCAACGAATGAGTAATCGATGAGAAAAAGATTGGTTAGGGGTGGACCATTAGAAATCCTGGGAGGGGGGTCAAAAAATTTTCAGTGTATGAATTTTTTTTTCGGCCTGAATTTCCTGCAGGATTTTTTTTTTTGGAGGTGCAAGCCTGCAGGTTTTTTTTTCTGAGATCTTCTTTATAAATGCGTGCAAGCTCCAATTTTTTTTTTTACTAATGGCCCAATCCATTTTTGGTATTAAACGCTGGAGAGTAGATTTACTGAGTCAGACTGTCGAACCTTTGCATAAAAAATGGGTGGGGAGAAATAAGAATTGAGATGGAGTGGTCGAGCGCCGAAGGCGCGAGCCGCTAAGGGGGTCTGGGGGCATGCCCCACCAGAAAATTTTAAAATCTTGATGCTCTGAAACTCCATTTCTAGTGTTCTGAGACAACAATTTCTGTCAAAAATGTTTGGCAAATTGATGTGGCTTCTCGTCGCTTTGCGTCTCTTTGTGTAGCTCCACATACAAGTACTCGATTTCATTTTATATTTCTTGCTGTTTCTTTAGTTTATCTGGATATCAGAGTTAAGTATACGCAATTTCGTCTTTTTGTATAGTAAGTATTATGAGAATTTGACGAAAATGACAGAATTTCATTTTCAAGCAAAATCGGGGTAATCTCGACGAAATCGGGACGGTTGGACAATCTGTAACGTATTTAAAAAATATTTGCGTGTAGTAGAGCAGGTTACATATTTCATGATGTTTACAGTGTTTTCAAATATGTACATAAACAAGGTTTTGGTTATATTAAGATATTGGTACATGTACCAGATAGACCTTTGAGGCAGGTAATTTTTGACAGCATTTGAGTCAACCGGAAGTTGCTTTTTGATGAATTTTACTACCAGAGAACATGTCATACTCTCATATGTTACAGTTTATAAATAAATATATGTATATATAGCCAGTTAGCTTGCAGGATTTTATTTTTTTATGGTCAACTGCTTGCAGGAATTTTTTTTGAGACAATTTTCCTTTGCAGGATTTTTTTTTTGGTAATTGTCACCCCCCCTCCCAAGATTTCTAATGGTCCGCGCCTTATCAGTTGATTAGTCATTGATTATCATGATTATTGCCAATAATCAATGAGTAATCGATGACTTATCAATGGCCACAAAAGATTTAGTCATCGATTAGTCATTGATATCATCGATTGCATTGATTACTCATCGATGTCATCGCGTGGCTGCAACAACACGGTTTAACCATTCTTAAATTTGGATGGTTTTCGGTCAAATGGCTTTTCTTCTTAGCCGAGTCAGTCTGGCCTGCAATTATAACTTCATCATAAGCCTTCCAGTGTTCAATTGAGTAAGTCAGTACAACAACGTCATTTATAACAAACAAACATCATTTGATCCCATTTTCACTCAACGGAACGGTAATGCTGGAAAATATTGTTACAAGAGGGCGGGAAATTCGTAATAGTTGTGCTGGATAATAGAAAACGATAAATTAGTGAGTTACAGCTCAGTAAAACATTAAACCTATCATTTACAATAATCAGTCGTTTCAAATAAACCAAAAGCCAAATTCTTAGCATAATGAACTGAGTAAAAAGTGTTTCACATCAACGTTGTGTAATAAAATTGGCTATGCTTGCATGCTATCATCAGTGATGCATTCATTTATCTGTTCGTTTGAATATTTTATTCGACAGTGCGATAAAACAGTTCTCTTCAATATTTCGTAGGGAACGTTTAAAATGAATACATATGATAAAATTCTCTTCATTTCATAAGAAAAGCTCTTGTTTCAGCGTAATATTTAGAGCCTTCTATACGGGGGTACATACAGAATTAACACAGTTGCGACGACATCCTTCATGATCAATGACTTCGTGCCGATAAATAACGTCAGTAAAGTCGTGTCAGTTGAAAACTTTTCAATGGAATGGAATCGATCGATTCGGTTTGATGGAATCTTCGATTGACAGTTTCAGTCTTTTTTGCCATTCCCTTTTAAACTGATAAAACTAGTCAAGTTCGAATTCTTGTCAACTGATGTATGTAATTAAAATCGCAAAGTAAAAAGTCTGACCACACGCTATTTAATTAACATAAATTAGTCTAAATATTTAGAACTTGACCATGCGGCTGGAAACGAAAAAAATAAAGGGAGTCACAGGATATGCAGGACACCACCACTTTCTATCTAACCTGCGTTCAGGTATTTTATTTTTACTTTTACTCTGATTTCTTCATGATCCACGATGCTGTTGTTGATGTCAAGCCCACAACATTGCAAAAAGCGACTACTCTTGAAAGTTGGCGCGAAAAAGGGCACGCTTTTCAGTTAATTAATATTTTTCAGTCGTTCCGCAAATACCATATTCCGCATAATTATGCCATTCCGCCATTAATTTGAATTAATATTTTGTATAAGTAAATTTGTATAAGTAAATAAGTATTTTATAAGTAAATTGCTTTTATAAACTTCTCACACCGGCTGGTAGCAGTTTTCCTAAAAGCTGGTGATTCAATTCCGGGGTCCGCGCTCCGAGTCTAATCGATTGTAATAATTACAATTATAGTGATGAATAATTAACGGCTGGGATGAAATTCCCGCCCAAAGATCAAAAGCTGGCTTGTCAAAAAATTGTTTCCTCGGAATACTAAATGTTAACTTTGTAAATAAACTCTTTTAAATACATACATGAAAGTTTTTGAATTTCTAAATCTTAAAGATTTGGCTTGTTAACTCACCTTTCAGAGATCGTCTTGGCGATCACGGACACGTCCACACTACGGGTGAGCGAATAAATTACTTTGTGTGCCGTGATCGATAACTCATAAAATATATTTAGCTTCTGCTGATTCCCTAGTTTGAATGCTTCGTCTGTTTGCCTGAAACAGCTTTTCTTATGGAATGGAATAGAATCAATTTTTCGTTAAATTTTGGTCAATTTTCTTTGCATGTCTTTTATAGCACGTAATTGCCGATGGCATACTGTTGAACGCAACAACATTCAGTATGTACATACTGAACAAACTCATTGAAATGAACTGTGAAATGAATGCATAACCGACGACTGCATGCACTCAGGCGGTGTGCGTCACGCCTTGCAATGCCCCATGGGTTAATTTGTGGAGCGGCTCATTTTTCCCTTCGTCTCGACGGAGTGAGCATCTCCTACGTTTGCGTTATTTAGCCTGAATTTAAATCTAGCGCCTTTTCTTTGGTAAAGTAATCAAATATACAAGTCTACAAACGCAAAAATACTTCGTAAAGGCCGATTTTTCTATTCATTGACGTTGTTGTTTTGCAGGGAACGGCAAAGAAATGTACCAAAATGTAAAACGCACGTGCAACACGTGGAGAGGCATTGTTTTCGCTTATTAAACCTATTGTTTTGTATTGTTACTCACCAGGAGACCTAGGCGAGTTGGTGAACTTATCAATTTTGAACGGCTTCAATCAAGAAAACTAAAAGGGGTAGACCCGGGTAGACCCCGAAATTCTCAAAGAAGAAAGGCTAAATTAACTGTATGTCCCAAATTATTGACGAAAACAAACGTGTAAAGGAATGAGAAGTCTAAGAAAAGATGTGAAAGTTCAGTTTACGATAATGTGGCAACTGAACCGAGTAGGTTTACTTTGAGATCCGGGTCAGTGTAAAACGCAGACTGCAGACCGGGAGTAAAATGCAGACTGAGGGTAAAATGCAGACTGAGGGTAGGGTTAGGGTTAGGGTTAGGGTTAGGGTTAGGGTTAGGGTTATTAATATTTTATTTTACCCTCAGTCTGCATTAACCCCCGGTCTGCAGTCTGCGTTTTACACTGACCGATTGTACATTCCTCCTAACCCCGTACAACCCAGCCCTTAGCATTGCCAGTCGTTTGTTTTACTCACCATTATGTTTTGTTGCGTTTTTGGTGTCCTCACCTTTACTGGGGCAGGAAAAATTTATTCATTGTAAATATTAATCGTGATTAAACTATGGGCCTTCGTTCATAGCCATTTAATTCCACCAGAAGCTCATAACAAAATATATGGAGCCATGTTTATATTTCTGTCAACTTTGAGCGAAATTGGTGACTGATAGCTCTCTGTATGAACACAAGAAAGGGACATAAATTTTATAAAAAAAAAAATTCACTGAACCGGACTGGGCAAAGCATTTGTGATTGAAAGCAGTTAATAGAGCGAAAACCAACCGGAAGTAAGCCTCAAAACTCCTTGTGTATTTGGCTGTTTGCTGTTTTGCCTTTTCAACCTCGATCAATGCTATTTAGCAGACAGTTCTTTTTAATATTACAATACTGAAATAAAAATTATCGAAAAAAAAAGTTATCGAATGTGTGCCAGTGGTGTGTGCTCTATGTCCCAAATGACATGGTTGACAGAACTAAATGGTTGTCAAGGGCCCGATAGCAACCAATCAACCAATCAGCTATCAGTATCTCGCCCGCACGAACGCACGAGCAGCAAAACAGTTCGAGCTGAGGCAGCATTCAAAATGCCGCCAGGAAAATCGAAGAAAAAAGTTCGCCCGTCGACAGCTTCGGGGACATTGGAATCTCACGAAATTGTTGATGTATTTGACGAACTCAGACCCGCTACTGCACCGGGAAAAAATCTATTGGGGCTCGATCCAACTTACATTACTTCAAGACATCATGTTCCCGGGATTCCGATTACTTCCAAATTTAGGGGAAGACAAGTTTTTGGCGGAATACCGGAGAATGATTTTAAAGGTACACAGGGAAGGAGGGCTACTTTGGGCGGCTTGGAAGATGTGGAGGAACACGAGAAACCGAAAAGACCGAGCACTGCTGTCGGAGTTTTTAAGCAAGTCAAGGTAATCATAATTTTTATTTTATGTGCTGTGGGCTGTAGACGCGATCATGAACGATCGAAGCAAGCACAAGGTTCGGTTGTTGAAATTTGATCTTTCCCGCGTATTAAAAAATCCAGTACTTTTATAATTATCGATGAACATTTTGTGTTGTCTTCTTGAGTGTAGGCATGCGATTGTGGCACTTTTAAAATAATTTACGCGTTGTGGTTAATTTAAACCTTTGTTTTCTTAGCATTCTTCTATCTTCTTCTTCTTCTTCTTCCATTAAACTTGCCTCCTTCACTTCTTATTTCTGGCTCTGGTCTTGTTTCTGCACTTTTGGTCTCGAGATATTAAAAGCGTTCTTTCATCAAAGAGAACTTATGAATTTGGGATTCTGTTGATAGTTTTTTGTGCATATTTGGATTCTAATGTTGATCTGTGGTGATCGTAAAAAATGTATGATCGATTTTGTTTCATTAATTTGTAAGCTTATCCGTTATTCCACAAACAAAGAATGTTTTTAGATCCCTTTATATATTATGACAGTACACTGTAGAATCTTTTCGAGGACAAGTGATTAACGCTTAATTTAACCTGTTCGAACTAATAATTAATTTGTGTCAATAATGCTAATGAAGTCTGTTAAGAAAATTGAATTTAATAAGGTGCCGATTACAAATTTCAGCCCGTTTTAAAGGCGGGCTTCTTAGGGGCCTATTACATGGCGAATTTCGGCTTCTGAAATAAATCCTCTTAAAATGAAGTTAGCGATTACATGAACAAACTTTCAGCCTGGGCTGAGTTTCATTCAGCCCGGGCTGAAAAGTGAATTTGGGCATGTCCAGTGACGCCATTTTAATTCTCGTTATCAATCTTCCCGCGCTATTTCAAACTTGGTGCCCGGACTGAAATCTCAGCCCGGGCTGAAATTTGTCATGTAATCACAACGAAATTTCAGCCCGGTTGACTGGGCTGAAATTCGCCATTTAATCGGCCCCTTGAATAAATCTTCTTATAATTACGTTTGCGATTACATGAAGAAAGTTGCAGCCCAGGCTGACATTCCCAGCCTGGTTTATGAAACCCGACTGGGAATTTCAGCATGGACAAACGGCTGAAAAACCTCATGTATTCAGAATGAAATTTCAGCCCAGGCTGAAAACGAGGTCACCCGGGTAGAAAAGTGCACTTGGTCATGTGCAATGATTTGTTTTCAATGAAACATGATGGCAATGTGGGCTGTCAGCCCGGGCTGAAATTTGTCATGTAATCGCAACAAAATTTCAGCTTGCCAACCGTGTTGAAATTTCAGCCCAGGCTGAAATTCGCCATTTAATTGGCCCCTAGCAAACAATACATTAAGGCCCTGTCCACACTAATGCGATTTTGAAAAGAAGAAAAGATCTGCATCCACATTAGCGTTTTCACATCGATTTTGACCGTCCCGCACACTAGGGGCTGAAAAACGATGATCCAAAGATGCATTTTTATCACCAGGCTCCGCTTGAATGTTTTTTCTGTTCAATATGCATGCTCCAATAGCATCAGCAATACGACATGTTACTAGTTGTGATGTAAGCGTTTTTGGAAAGCTCCATTTTTGCCGTCCACATTAAAACGATAGACATGCGTTTTCAAAAGTCTCCACTCTGAAAAGCTTTTTCGAAAACTTCCGTTTTAATAGATAAACATCTCCGTTTTTTATTGTTTTAATGTGGACGATCGGTAAAAACGTATAAAAAAAGTATGCGTTTTCAAACGAAAACGCAAACGCGTTAGTGTGGACGGGGCCTAAGCTTATGTACAGTATATGCAGCTTTTTTTATATACCCCACCTGCTATGAAAAGCAAAAGGCTAGATTATATGATTATAGAATATTGGATGGAACTGTAGCCACAGTCAATATGCTCATGCTTAGCCACAGTCGACTACAGTCCATCCGGTATACACTCTTAAAACTACTGCATCTGCAATCCACACAAGCGCATCATACCTTGGATAAAGCAGTAGTTTTAAGAATGTGACAATAGACTGTTGACTGTGGTGGCAGTTAGGTTTTAAAAGCCTCACAACAGACATTGGTTGTAGTGGTTTTGAGAGCATTACTTTGTGCATGACTATGGACTGCAGTCATGCCGGGTCAGCGTGCACCCTGAAGCTGCACTCGTGGAATAACTTTTGAGTGTTTCTTTCAATGGTGCTCAAACTTTGCAACATGGCAGACATTCTAACTCCAAACAATCATATGATTTTTGTTTTTCAATTTTAATATAATATCAAGAGACCTCATCTTGAGTGATCATGTCCTCAATTCTTGTGATCTCTCTGATATTACCAGAGAAAATTTGATTCTGATCACTAATTGAAGGGCTCCCGGCAAGAACGTCCTAAGTACTTTGTTGGAAAATTTTCGTTGAAATCTTGGATTTTTGGTCTCAAAAGGTTCACTTGCCATGGATCATGTAAATATGACTGAAAGGATTTCAATCAGGTCAACAAATCTTCTATCTTTGAACAGAATAAAATTATATCTTGAAAATTTACATAGGGTGTCCTAAGGCCCAAAACATTTTCTCAAAGATGTGGATTTTCTTCCCCATTTTGGATTTGTTTTACAGCCAAATTCGTTGTATCGTGATGCACAAAATGCAAACTTCGAAAGTTTTCTGCTTTTTCTGTTCCGTCAATCATCTCAGTGGGAGGCGGGGTTAACACAGAGTGAGTTGAATCTGGTGTCATTTTAGCGCGTTGAGAGATTACCGCAAGTTTGATTCGGAGGGTTCAATGGCGAGAAATTTTATTTGAAGAGCTGATGAGAAAGGATGTTTAATCGAAGAAGATGGATACAGGAGAGGAATTCAGAAGTTAATTTTATCCGTTGATTTTTACCTAGAATTCGTTTCTTCGCTTGTAAATCTGATTTGCATCAGGCATCAGTATTAAATTAGTGAGCTCCGCGGGCGTTGGACGTTTTATCAGCTTCAAAAGTTTGCATAAAAAAAATTTGACGACTAAAGATGGGGAAAACCTTCTTCAACTTCCATGGAATATTTCATTTAGATGATGGCAAAATCGACTCCGCTGGCGAGCCGAGAAGTTTGAGCTTTTCCTGTTGTTTACAGTTTATACGGTTGACCGGTCATGCATCAACGGTAATAATATGCAAATATAAACTGATGGTGTGGAGACATGGTGGTCTAGTGGTTAGCGCGTTGGACTTTCAACCTGAAGGTCGGTGGTTCGAGCCTGGTCTCTGCCGTCATGTTGTTTCCTTAGACAAGAAACTTTACTCCACACTGTCTCTCTCCACCCAGGTGTATAAATGGGTACTGGCGACAAAATGCTGGGGGTAACCCTGCGATGGACTAGCATCCCATCCAGGGGGGAGAAGCAATATTCCTAGTCGCTTCATGCTACAGAAACCGGGTTAAGCTCCGGCCGTGTGGGCCATCTGGCTCGTGTGCGACTTTACTTTACTTTACTTTTATAAACTGACGGTATGTATGTAGAAAACGAATGTGGTAACGACGGAAAATAAAAGAAAACATACAAAAACAAGATGCGATGTGAGTGAATATGAACTAAATATTTGAAAGAAGTCATCTTGAAGATGATTTTGAAGATGCAATTATTGACAGAATTTTCGGCTATAAGTTTGTCTTGTGTACGGTACACTCTTTCGAATTGGGTGCAGAAAATTTGATCATAATTCCGTTTGGTCTTTTAATCATGCCAATTACAGGTATTTCACAGTTTACAGGTATTTCTTGCATTTAGCTCGTTTAATTTTTCATAAATCGATCTCATGTTCAGTCTTCAATTACATGTAAAATTGCCCAAGCAAATGCATAACCCCGCCTCCCACTGAGATGATTGACGAAACAGGAAAAACAGAAAACTTTCGAAGTTTGCATTTTGCGCATTGCGATACAAGGAATTTGGCTGTAAGTACCTTTTAGTTAACAATAATAAATCATTAATTTGACAAAACTGTGCTTTTAAAGGCCTAAAACATACAATTTTAGTGAAAGTTGCCAAAAACATACTTAGGACGTTATTCTTGCCGGGAGCCCTTCAAATTGTTTTTCTTACCAGCTTTATTAATATGTAAATTATTTTCCTTCACTGTTATTTAGCTTGAAGATAGAATTACTTTGGATCACTTGAATAAAATGAGACAGGCTTTTGAGGTAGGTGTATGTATACATGTATTTTGTAGTTTAATTAATTTTATCCTTAATTGGTTCAAGTTTTTTATTGTTCTTTACTATCATAATGCTAATATATGATAATGAATATAAAACAAAGGAAAATGAAAATTGAACCAAGGATTAAATTAAACTACAACATATACATTTACATTGTATATAGTTCAAAACATTTTAGACTAGTGTCTCAAAACACCATGGACATGATGTGACTTTGTGAAACTGTGTTTGGAAAGAGTGTCATATATATATATATATATATTTTTTTTCATTTTCTGAACTATCAAAGTTGCACATGCATGATATGTAAGCTACCTGTACACATGGCGTTCACAGCCAGTATATGTAGCTTGAAGCAACTGGGTAGCCTCCAAGGGAGACGTTCTTAGGGCTTGTTGTGTGTGCTTCTCTCTGTTGTGTGCGCTTCTCTCCCATGAATGTCTGCTTAAAAGAGCCATCATACACTTCATCCATGAAAAAAATAACTTGGATTAAAAATACCCAGAATGTTTGAAAAACTAACTAGTCGAAACAATTTTTCTAGTTCAGAAAAAGATTAAAAAAAATAACCTATAGTTAGAAAAAAATAAACTAGTAAAAATTTAAAATTAACTGAAGACAAAAATTAACTGCAACATGTACATGTAAAATTGTTCATTTTCTCTAACTTCTTGGCTTTCATTTTTTGTTACATGTACAAACTAGGAAGCAGATTCAGATGGTAATGGAACTCTTGATCAGGAGGAGTTCAAAGATGTCATCAAAAGTTTGTTCCATTTTAAATTCAAGGTGTGTTGTCACTTTTACGTTTAGTAGACATATGAAAAATGCCATTCTTAATTATACACGTAATGTTATTTTTCATGTTTGAAGTTTTACAATGCACATGTATTGCCAATATTAAATTTATGTATTTAAATAATATTATAAATGTTTCTTTATTTTCTACTGAACCTCCCAACAAAAAAAATTAATGTCCACATTTTCTTGAAATTTAATTATGTGCATTTAAAATGTAAAGGGAGTTGCATTTGGCAACATCACAGTGACCTGACATTTATCTTTGAATTGAGTTTAGCAGGTAATTAAATTATTTGAAATTGGCATGTTGAAGTATGAAATTTTTATTTTTTTATTTTCTTAATTTGACAGTGTCAAACTTGAGTGACATTTAGTTTGTTTTTGGGCAGTAGATTTAATACCTTTTACTTACACATTCATTTGGAATTATTTCCAAGGCTTAGTTGTAAATTAAATCTTTAAATATTCGTGTGATTCTTTATTTGCTCCCTCAAAAATAGAATGAAGACCAGGTCAAAGCCTTGTTTATGAAAATTGATTCTTCATCGGATGGAGAAATAAATTGGGTAAGGTTCTTACCTGTTTATTCCCTATTTCTAGTCTAAACAACCCACGGTAATTTTTAAGTTGTCTTGTTTAAGTTATTGTTCAGTACACATACATGTACATTTGTTTCTCTTTGCTCTTTCCTGTTGCTAGTTCCTTAGTTGACCATTTGTATGGTGTAGTTTTTGTTTAACAGCATGAATTAATTTTCTGAGTCAATTTTCTTCACAACTGACATCTGCTGTTTCTTATCACCTTGTTTTTAATAACAAAAAATATATTTCATAGTTATGTAAATTTTATAAACATTGGAGACTGTATTCTAAAACTCAGGACTTAAAAGCTGAGTGATACAGGTTTATGTATTTGAATGTACAGTACAGCATGGTTAGCCACAACTTGATGGTACATTGTATATAATAATTATAATTTAATTAAATTTGTTTTAAAAGAGATTTCTTAAAACATAAAACTGTAAAAACGAACGATAAAATCCGACGTTTCGGAGTAGTCATGACTCCATTATCAAGGAAAATATAAAAAGATCATGCAAATTACAGCATTTAAAATGGTTTTGGCGCGAAGAATAACATAAGAAGGTGCGAAGATTCGCACAAATGGAGTCTGATTGCACGTTGAGATTTGGCTTTAAAGTTCTTATTAAAAGCATTTCGTACACTAAGCAGCCAAATTTGTTTCTGCATTTCTTAAGCACTTTGAAACGCTTTAGCAGGTCCTGAATAAACAATTTCATGTAGTCACTTCATGTTACTTTTTCTTGTACGTTTTATTCACATCAGTGCTTTTGACAGAAAGCAAAATTCATTATTCTTTGCATTTTGCTTTGTATTTTAGCTGATTAAATATATATTTTTTAACTCCTATCCAGGGCTGTAAATATTTTTTTAAATAGGCGGGCTGGGAAGTGAAGAAAGCTACTGTAGTTGCCAGTTGGGCTCTGGTGTTGTCAATGTTTTGCCTTTCTGTCAAAAGTAGCAGTAGCTAAGGAAATCCCCTAGTTATTTGATTGACAGCCCTGGGTATCTTGTTCACCATGCTGTTTAAGAATTCAAAATAACCAATTTCCATTTCTATTAAGAGTGAAGCTTAAGGGAGAGTGCTTATTAGGGAAGGGGGCACTTTTTAGGCAAGGCGGCACTTTAAAAAAGGGGGTGCTTATTTAAAAGGGGGCACTTATTGGAAAGGGGACGTTCGTTGGAAAGGGGACACGACACTTATTGGAAGGAGGGTGAATAAAGTCATTACAGTATGCCATAAATGTTACAGTATTGGTAAGAAGTTTGGAATCATTGACCTTTCTCATTGTTCTTGTCTTCATTGTATTTGTATATGTCAGGATGAATTTTGCACATTCATGCAACTGGAGTATGCAGAAAAAGAGGATTCCTACTTAAGGTCAAAAGAGGTATGTAAAATAAATGTAAAATGTACTCCTTTCATTTTATTTATTTTACTGGGGCAGTTGTATATTTATATGAGGTTGTTATCTTAATCTGACACCAGTGAACTTACCTTTGTATTGATCATGTATTTCTGTCTTCAGACTGCTTTTTCTCTGCCTGCCATCATTGCCATGAGTGAGAACTCTAACTCGTCGCAAAGGGAACATGTTATACGACTGTGTAACACGGCAGACAACAACTTCCTTGTTGTCAGCAAGGTACAGTATGACATGTGGGGCTGGGGGGGGGAGGCGAGGTCTGGAGAGGGGTACCAATACTCAGGTGTAAATTGTTGGGTGACGGATACTTAGTCAGAACGTTATGCCCCCTCCCCCTCCCACAAACACAAAAGAAATCCTTTTGGGCTTAAATGAAAGCCAAAATTTTCCCCATGGTCCAAAATTTAACATCAAGTGGTCCCTGATGTCTTCTAATCATATCTGAAACTGTACAACAGTATTACAGTCATGTGTAGCCTTTAACTTAAAATCCCCCCCTCAAAAAAAAAAATACCCAGAGTCTTGGTATACCTAAAAAATACAGAATATACCAGGCAATATTTTAACTACTTCCCTTATGAAAAAAAAACAACAACAACAAAAAAAAAAAACAATTTCATACAACAAAATCTTTTGCACTTCCCGGGGTCTTTGAATCTGAAATCTGAGTACAGTGTACCCCCTGCGTGGTATAACATTAACCATCACTATAGAAACATGTAATCATTGGGGGTGGGGCTCACTTTTAACGTGAGAGTTCTCAATGTATGAATGTCACCAGCCAAGAGAGTCCCTTTCACCACCCAGGGCTGCCACTAATTTGTCAAATTAGGTGGGAAAGAGTATAAAAACTACATGACACTGGGGAAAAATGGTTTCTGGTGTTGTACTGTAAATTTTTTGTTTTTCCATCAAAGTATATGGAGCTGATAGGCTGAAACACATATTATGTACAGTGTAATACTAACAGTGTATATGTAGCTGGCAAAATCGCTGGTCGCTTGTCCTTATTGACAGCTGTGAATGTGTCCCTAAACCTTTATTAATAATTATTTTCAATAATGTTATTTAGTACAAATTCATGACAAATGTGTATACATGTACAATTTGTATTTTGCTTTTTAGGATGGACTTGTCTCTTTTTGGTCTCAAAATATGGAATTTAAAAGGATGAAGCAAGCAGTACATGTAGGTTGACCTTGCATTATTTCCCATGACTGCAGTCATTTGACTAGTTAATGTTTGATGCATGTACAATACTATTACATTTCTGTTGATAATTCTCCAGGCTGAGAGCTCAACCAAGAAGACCAAGTGGATCACAGATTTTGTACTCATGCCTCAGTTTACCAAATTTATTATTTCAACAGGGTAAGATCATGCACTTTACATCAGAGAGAAAGAGAGGGAGCTAGGAACAATTTAAAATGGCTGTTGAGAGTGGTTACAACTGTTTTCAAATAGAGTGTTTTGATGAAGAAATAGAGGATATTACATGGCCGCGCGAAGACACGAAATTTCTCTTCGAGGGTTGAAAAATATTTCACGAGTGAACGCAGCGAACGAGTGAAATATTTTTCAACACGAGAAGAGAAATTTTGTATCTTCAAGCGGCCATGTAATGTTCTGTTTATTATATCAGTAAACACCAATGAAATCAAACCATTTCACTTTAATATTTTTTTGAAGTCCTAAAGTAGAACAACGTGTCAACGGTGATCTTTTCACGTGTGAAGATAACATGTTATTCTCACGTGTGAAGATATGATGTTTACGCGCGAAAGCTCACCTGGTATTTCATTGGTGTTTATATAATAAAATTAATTTTTTGTCAGCTTGTCTATAAGCAGTCACTTACATGTAGAAGACTGTGAGCTAATTGCTTAGTGATATTCTAATTAGGTATCCAATAGTGATAAAATTTGTTTTATTTTGATAAGATCAAAATAATTCTTAATGATACATGTTATATCTTTTATTAGGGATAGGGAAATTCAGTTCTTTGAATTATCAACATTTGAGCCATACTGTCAAATCACTGGATTAGAGACAACTCCCTTGAGACTAGATTATTGGTAAGTAAAATAATTATAAGTAATGGGCTAATTGATACTACAGGATTGCCAGAAAAGTTTGAAGTAGACAACTGTCTGTTTTTTTAAATGCCATCCCCCCTAAAGAACTAGCAAGCAAAGTAACTGGTAGGCTTGATTTCTGCCACTTTCTCGCATCCGTTCTCGATCTGAGCCATCTTTTTATGGGAGGAGCGCGGGCGCATTTCCTGAACAGCGGCTGGTAGTTGAGCCTAAGTAGCAGGCTGATATGACAAAGTATGTGGTAATTTTTGCCGACAGTCAGCTACTTTTGACAATCCTGATACTAGTATTTAGTGCTGATTATATATTATTAATAATTATTTATAATATCTATAATAATCAAACTGAAACTGTTTTATTAAATTTATATATTATATAAAGAAAGACTGGCAGAAGTTAGTCAAAAGCATCCAAGCACACTCCAACAGATAGATATAGATATTAAATGCATGTACATATAAATAGAATATTAAATTTAATATATTTGATTATTTATTTACAGTATGTACAAAAAGTTAACAGTATTGTAAATATTACAATACATTAAATGCAGTTTAGACTAAAAGATACATCAGTGACTAATTATTATTACATGACTAATTTTGTGGACCTTCTTTGATAATTCAAATACTATTTTGTCGTTTTATAGCTCAACTGGACCAGATGAGTGTATCATAATTTATGGCGACAGTCAGGTTTGCAATGTTATTAAAGTTTTATATTGTAACCCTAAGGTTTACATGTATCTACATGTAACTAAGATATGTTATTTTTTTTATACATGGGTGGTAGCACTGGACTTTTTTGGTTGGAGGAGGGTGCAGGGTGGGGGTGGGGGGGTGCAGGGGCAGGCTAAAATACTGTATACACAGAAATTTATATGATAATAAATATTATAAGTAATAGAATACACAATGTTTTTATCAATTTATTTTTTATGTCACTTGATGAATTTATTAGACAAGTATACTTAGACAAAACAATATTCATTTTCTGACTGTAAAAAGCTTACTACCAATTTCTTTGTTATTAGGGATGTGTTAATATATTTATTATGAATTCTGTGGGAGAGACATTGAGGTAATAAAATATAACATTTTTGTATTTATTAATTATCAGACTAATATTTAATTATTTTCATAGACTGTTGGTGTTACATGGTTCTCTGATTAGCAAGGGAGAGCATTTAAGCAAAAACAATCATTTATTTTCGACAATTATTTTTGTTTTTACAAAACAAAAGTAGCCTAAGGCTGTTTTTGAAGCTGGGGCATGTGCGCATAGTACATTTGTACATGTAACTTCAAGGAAGAAAATCCACTTAGGCATCAGAGCTGATTTGCTAATATATTTTAGTGTACAAAAAAATGGATACGAATATCGCCTATTTTCACTTTTAAATTTCCTGTGCGCTACCATTTTGAATATTTATGATGTGTTACGGTTGTCCAATTGTTGCATAAAAAAGAACTTTGATTCTTAACAATAGCGGCAACCGTAACACATCATAAATATTCAAAATGGCGGTGCGCGGGAAATTTAAAAGCAAAAATAGGCGATATTTATATCCATTTTTTTTGTATGCTAAAATTATATTTGCACCTATTTTTTTAAAAATTTTAAATTTCGACTTTATTTCCAACAATTTAACATCAATTTGTTCTGACAATGGAGGTTCCCTTTAAAGAGAAAAGTTGTGTACTAAGCCATATTACACAACGTTTTGCTGAATAACCTCAGTCTATTTATTTGGTAGTTAACCTATGGTCCCATTTTTGTTTTCCAGAAATTGGAAGAAAATGCCAAAGGTTGAAGGAATAGCTAGTGTAAATATAGATAGGTATGTACAACCAGTGGCAATTAAAATATTATTAATAGTAATTATTAATAATAAAAATAAAAACCAGAATTTTTTACAACTGAGTAACTGAGTTTTAACCTTTTTTCTTTATCATAACATTAAAGTTTGTATTCTGTATTTTCAAACAACAATTACCCTCTTTAAGGACGACATCCCTATCTACACTGTATATGATTTATATTTAACTATTATAGCGCGAAAGTGCGCATGATATATCGCCTAATTCTTAGCTGACGAGGCCATAGGCCAAGTTGGCTAAAATTAGGCGATATCACGCAAGCTTGAGCGCAATAATAGTTTTATAATTCAACACATTGATAACGAAGCACAGTTTGAAGAAAAAATATCGAGGCCAGTCTGTCATTTTTGCATTCTCTTGTGAAAATGCAACATTTATCTCCATCATTGGATATATACCAAATACGTCATGTAGACATAGCATATTACCGTTAACTTTTTGACCATATTTGGGCAGTGTATCAATGTGTTGAATTATAAATTAGGGATGTATGTTGTGATTCAAATTTTTCTTTGGCTTGAGAATTGTCAAACCAGTTTGATTTTTGTTTTCCTTTGTCTCAGATTATGATAATGATTCAGAGACAGGTTTGGAAATCTTCAAACCAAAGAAAAATTGAGTCATAACATACATGTACTTGTACTGTATACTGTACAAACCCCAATAATACTATTTTCCCAGAAATTAAAAATTAATTAAATGGTGGTGCTAATTAAGATTTGTACTTTCAAAAAAAATAAAAATATATTACTTTTTATTTTTTAAATTTGTCATCTTGAGATTCTTTATTTCATTCCAGTGTTGTAAATTCTGAGAATTCAAGACTCACTTTTATCAGGTAGGGACAGTTTCTTGATTGATTCTTTTAGTGTCACATTTGATACTTTTAAATGGTTAAGCCAACTTGCCAAAGACAAGAGAAAATAAGGTTTTGGCCAATCAGCAGTTTCTAATTTCCATCAGTCACTTTTGCTAGCCACTGAAAAATATAAAACAACATTAATTATGGTAAATCAAACTGTGATTGCAAGAGGAACAGATCGAAGCTGAATGTCATTAACCATTTTAATTCACTACCAAGAGTGCCAAAGATCAAAATTCAAGAAAAATCCCAAATTTCTTTTTGTAAAATGTTGAAAAGTAAATGGTACCATGCAAAAGTACTGCTGAGCATGAAGAGGTTTCATTTGAATGGTCACACCATAGGGTTTCATCAACAGACTCAAAAGTTAGAACAAATGATACCATGCAAAAGTACTGCTGAAGAGGTTTCATTTGAATGGTCACACCATAGGATTTCATCAACAGACTCAAAAGTTAGAACAAATGGTACCACGCAAAAGTACTGCTGAAGAGGTTTCATTTAAATGGTCACAACAAAGGATTTCGTCCACAGACTCAAAAGTTAGAACAAATGGTACCACGCAAAAGTACTGCTGAAGAGGTTTCATTTGAATGGTCACATCAAAGGATTTCGTCCACAGACTCAAAAGTTAGAACAAATGGTACCATGCAAAAGTACTGCTGAAGAGGTTTCATTTGAATGGTCACATCAAAGGATTTTGTCCACAGACTCAAAAGTTAGAACAAATGGTAAATGCAAAAGTACTGCTGAAGAGGTTTCATTTAAATGGTCACATCAAAGGATTTTGTCCACAGACTCAAAAGTTAGAACAAATTGTACCATGCAAAAGTACTGCTGAAGAGGTTTCATTTGAATGGTCACATCAAAGGATTTCGTCCACAGACTCAAAAGTTAGAACAAATGGTACCATGCAAAAGTACTGCTGAAGAGGTTTCATTTGAATGGTCACATCAAAGGATTTCGTCCACAGACTCAAAAGTTAGAACAAATGGTACCATGCAAAAGTACTGCTGAAGAGGTTTCATTTGAATGGTCACACCATAGGATTTCGTCCACAGACTCAAAAGTTAGAACAAATGGTACCATGCAAAAGTACTGCTGAAGAGGTTTCATTTGAATGGTCACACCAAAGGATTTCGTCCACAGACTCAAAAGTTAGAACAAATGGTACCATGCAAAAGTACTGCTGAAGAGGTTTCATTTGAATGGTCACATCAAAGGATTTCGTCCACAGACTCAAAAGTTAGAACAAATGGTACCATGCAAAAGTACTGCTGAAGAGGTTTCATTTGAATGGTCACATCAAAGGATTTCGTCCACAGACTCAAAAGTTAGAACAAATGGTAAATGCAAAAGTACTGCTGAAGAGGTTTCATTTAAATGGTCACATCAAAGGATTTCGTCCACAGACTCAAAAGTTAGAACAAATGGTACCATGCAAAAGTACTGCTGAAGAGGTTTCATTTGAATGGTCACACCATAGGATTTCGTCCACAGACTCAAAAGTTAGAACAAATTGTACCATGCAAAAGTACTGCTGAAGAGGTTTCATTTGAATGTTCACACCATAGGATTTCATCCACAGACTCAAAAGTTAGAACAAATGGTACCATGCAAAAGTACTGCTGAAGAGGTTTCATTTGAATGGTCACGCCATAGGATTTCGTCCACAGACTCAAAAGTTAGAACTACACAACATGTCTTTATACTATCGATCTCAGACGTCCTTGGACAAGGGATTTTTTTCGGCCCGCTTCACGGGCCGTTGGTTTCAGTCTGCGGTTAAAAAAATGTCGTCACGTGATGACATTTTTTTGGCTCTGCGGTTTCAAAAATGTTGATCACGTGATGCTTTATTTCGACTTCCCACGGCCGTGAATTCATTTTCGCGCCAACATGTCCGTTGTACAATTTAAGGTTTTTTACGGCGTAGTTTTTTGTTTTTACCTGTAGTAAAGTCGCCACCGGCCTGTACTATCGTATCTATTATTCCGCTTCTTATGTCATTGGACAAAGCTTTCCCTGGATGATAGCTTCGGCCGGTTTTACTCCCCAACATCTTTGATCACTTTGCCGGTTTTCTTTTTGGCGCGAGTAACCGAATGGCGTCACGTGATCAAAATTTTTGAAACCGCACAGCCAAAAAAATGTCATCACGTGACGACATTTTTTTAACCGCAGACTGAAACCAACGGCCCGTGAAGCGGGCCGAAAAAAATCCCTTGTCCAAGGACGTCTGAGATCGATAGTAATTGATTCTGGGAGTTAAGGGTTAACCATATAAGCTAATTCATCTTTTATTCTTGAACTCATTTATTTAATAATTCATCAAGTTTGAAAATCATAATAAGCATAGATCTTATTGATTTTATTTCTTTTCACTCTGTATGAATTTAATGATGAGTTTGAGAGGCCATATGATATTATATGCAACTATCGATAGAGTATTCATTGTGATTTACATGTATATAAGGCCTCAAATCTCTGCATTTCTTCAACTCTCTTTTTCATGTTGGAAATTCTGATAAAACATGCTTTCTTTTATATACTTACATGTACATTACATGCTCCATAATTTTTTTTGTGAAACAAAAAGCTTAATTGACGTTGCTTTTATGTATTGCATTTAGCACGACAGGTTGTGTGAAATTGTTATAAGCTGTATGAAAAAACGATATGGCAAACTTGTGAAAATTATAATTTTTGGTTGGCAAAATTTGACATGTGACTAGCCACATGTACAGGTCTTGGAGTGAGGTGCAGGATTGCAGAAAATTAATTCAGTTTTTTTTAGAACGAAGCATTATACAATGGGATGTATTGTTATTCAATGAGATAGAAATATGATTTCCATCTCATCAGACTAGTTTTCTGCAATCCTGCACCTTAGTGAGGTCTTGAATATTTGGCATCCTGGACTCATGTCTCTTAAATATAAAATTTATACAAACTTAGGAGAATTTTATTTTATTCTTTCGTTTACTCAGAGTTCAATGATTAGTTTGAGAAGCTATTAAACACTCGAAAGAGTGTTTCATCAGGTATCCAAACACCTCGGAGTGGGTTAAATAAAACTTGGCTGTGCCTCGATTTGTCAACACACTTCTTGGTGTTTGGATATCCTGATGAAACACTCATCCTTGTGTTTGATACACATTGTATTACTTCCAAAATGGGGCATCATCCACAGGATGCCTGGATGCCCACCTGGCTAAACGTCTGACTATCTAGCAGGCTAGTAAGTTAAACTGTGAGTATTGGATCTTGATTATTATCTACATGTATAGCCACATCTACATTTGCTATCTCTGTGTAAATTATATCAGAATGTACATTATTTTGTAAAATGTTTGCTTGATCTTTGTCCTTGTTGTAGATGGAAGGTCCATGAAGATTGGGTCTCTCAGCTGAAGTATTACGACTCTCTCAGAGCAGTCATTTCATGTTCCAATCACCCAGACACCGCTTTGGTTATTGGTGAGTTATAAATTAAATTAACCAGTTCGTTTTGTATCTTATTAACGAGAAAAATGGCAACTGTAAGACCGCTCGACTCTTACCTTGATGATTCCAATGTATTTCAGCTTTCTGAAGAAAAAACAATCTCACTCTCAAAGACGCGATGTAAGGACTACTATTCATTGTTTCGTAGTAATTTGAAAGATGAGCCTACCTCGGTTAAAACTTGGGCTAGGTATTACCCTCCTTTTGCTAACAAATGGGAAGAAATTTTCAAGGCCGTCTATTGCCTCTCAAGGGACAACAAGCTAAAACAGTTTTCCTTTAAACTACTTCATCGAATTTTAGTAACTAATAAAGAGCTTAAAAAGTACAAAATTAAGACGGATGACAAGTGTTTCTTCTGTAAACTCCCTGACTCCCTTGAACATACATTTCTGGAGTGCTCAGTCATGAATGATTTTAGTAATTATGCAATACTACATTTCAACGAAGACAACAAAACACATCTAAATTTGTCAAAGTCTCAATTTTTGTTCAACGATTTTACTTTGCCTTCGAATCTGCGCTCACTACTCAAACGTAAATTTAATTCATTAGTTGTACTCGCCAAAAAATATGTTTACTCCTGTAAAATAACCGAAAAGATACCCAGCCAATTAGAATTCCAAGAAAAACTAAAATTGCAATGGAAAATAGAGAAATGTTAAAATTAAAATGATTTTCTTTTCTTATAACTCATGTAAACCCTATATTTCATAATTTTATTTTCTTTTTGTGTACTCTTTTCATGCTATATTTATTTATATTTATATTTTATTATTTGTTACACTTTATTACCTGTTATTTTGTATTTTTTATTTGTGCAAATAAATAAATAAATAAATAATAATAAAAAAAAAATCACCCAGACACCGCTTTGGTTATTGTTGAGTTGTAAATTAAATTAACCAGTTCGTTTTGTATCTTATTAACGAGAAAAAATGGCAGACACAGTGCCCTGAACTTCCTGTTTCTTGCACTCCCCCTTTCCCTTTTGCTGTCTCCCTTTTGCAATTTTGCAATTGTCATTTTCTCCCCATTTCTATTTGATCCCTTAGGCTCCTTTTTCACGTTTCTTCACCATTCCCCCCACTGAAAAGTTTTCTGATAGCTTGGGATGGATGGTTAATTGACTTCCTTTATTCAAAAGCACTACAGTTAGACCTTATAATTATGATCATAGACTTGATAAGTCATTTCTAATATTGTTTTTGTAAAGCAAGCAAAAAATCATTTTAAGCCCATCATACATGTATTACCTTTTGTGTTCTTCTAATTATTTTTTCCATGGTTCGTACAATCTTGAAAAGGTCTTGAATTTTAGCAGTCGTCTTGAAAAGTCCTTAATTTGGTTAAGGTCCTTGAAAAGTACTTGATTTCTTTATTAGGTATTGCAAAGTCCTTAAAAAATAAGGACTTTGTGTACGCCCTATCTCTTTTCTGATAAATTAAATGATTTTGCTCCGAAAAAATTGGCCACCAGCGACTTTTAAAATCCGAAAATAACTCGCGAAAATGTCGGCATAATACGTGAATGCGTACATGAAGCAAAATTGTAATCTTTGCCTCAATTTCATGCACCAGGGGACAAAGAATAAAACGTAGTCCTTGAAAACTATTTTTGTCCTTGAAAAGTCCTTGAATTTTATTTGTCTGAAGTTGTACGAACCATGTTATTCAAACAAATACCATTTTGCGCCTCAATCAGGTCATACGAAGGGTAGTACTCATGTGGAGTCCCAAATGAAGGATCCCACTGGTGCTTCAAAGAAAGTTCAAAATTCTAATCTCCGTGATATGCAACCAAGACGGCGAATGGACAGTGACCAGACAGTGTTCAAAGTGTATAAGGGTGTCAAGACATTTGACTTCTGCAAAGAGAAGAATGTTATTGTGACAGGAGGTGAGGGTTATAGGTTTTCGCTTGCTTACCAACTTTAATCTGCTCATCAAATGTGATTATTTATAGTTGCTTGAAAATGCTTTTTAGGAGTTTATGTCTTGTTTTGTCTTGTTTTGTTGTAGGCTAACCAAAATAATATTTCAAGGAGATCACAGCTAAAAATTAGGAACCCAGGCTGAAAAATGTTGGGTGGGTGTCATCACCAAAAATTAGAAGCACCCATGGCCATTCCTGGCTTGCATGGGTGCCCCACTGCACTGGCCTACCAAGATCCAGTTAGGCAACAGCATTTATGCTCCATCAAACAATACTTTACTCTTGTTCCTACACTCTTCAGAACTTTAGCAACTTATTAACGAATAGCATTCCAACTGGCTAGTCCATCACATGGGGGGGGGGGGGGGGGGGGGGGGTAACCTTGCAATGGTAACAATGCAATGGAAAGCAGGTTAAGCTGCAGCAGTTGTGAGCCACTTGACTCTTGAAGGCTTTACATGTACCTTTACTTTTTCCAACCAGGCGTGCGTTTCTCAAAACTCCCGAAGACCTTTCGGGCCTGAAAGCCATTTTTGAAATTCAATCTCTTCAATTCGCGGTGAAGTTTTTAGCCCGAAAACCAGTACAAAGTTTCTCGTCGACTTAAGATTTTATTGCTTAGCTTTCAAAACGAACGAAAATTGAATCTCTGTTGGTAAACAGCCTGCACATAAAATAGCTTTCTGGGCCCGAAAAGTCTTCGGGAGTTTTGAGAAACGCACGCCAGGCCTCAGAAACAACACGTAATTATAATCAACTAGTGTATCCAAAAGATAGTAATTGCTGCGGTAAATTTGTTGTAACAATGCTGTTTTATCGTCTCGCTGGTATTACAGAATTTTCTCTTTCGTTTTTTGAGGGGAAGCAAAGCAAATGTAACCGGGATGAATCGACGAAAATTCCAGCTAATAAGACTAATTTTGGTTTGTAATTCACGCATCAAGTTCCTGCAATGTCTGTAGAATATTGTTGAGTAAAGGACGCGTTCACCACGAGGAAGGTGTGAAAATTTAGGTTAATTACTGTGTGTTCGCGTCTCCCAAGCTCAGCTCAGGTTTCGCGTCCCCAACGCTCAGCTCAGCTCAGTCTCATCGACCCCTGTCGGAGTGATTTCAAAATAAATTTGTCTTTTATTCCGTACAATCTTCGAAAATCTTTGCCATTCAACGGTCCTATCACCATGCCTCGCAGTCCCCGCTCAACTCGTAGTAGTCTTCGACACTTCAGTTCCGATTTCGACTGGGACATGTTGGACCAAAATACTGTATTAGTCGTATTACAAATCTCGCAGCGAACACTGAGCTTGAAGCAGCAAGGGAAGCTATTGTTCGTGGCGCAGTGCATTCTGGCCCAAAATGTGTTCGTGGCGCAGTGAATTCTGGTAAAAAGTGATCAAATCGAGATTTTTCCTAGCTTATATTTTTTTCTCATATATTTCTCTTAAATCCTGATTATGTTGCTGCTCACTCGCTACGCTCGTTCCGCAGCAATTATGTAAACTAAATTATGCTTTTTTTTTGGCTATTTTTAAAGGAATGGACAGACTTGTTAGAATGTGGAATCCGTATGTTCCAAGGTATGTAGAAGTGAAAGTGTTAATTCATTTTTTTTAACTGTGGTCACTCATTAACACTGGAAAATGAAAACTTTTTGCACCAAAAAGTGTATTAGATTTAGTTCTGCATTTTGAATGGTCAAATGTTACCCATTGCAGAAAATTTTCTTCAAAAAATAATCAGTGGATTTTTCTTTCTTTCTTCCAGTAAACCAACTGGTCTTCTAAGAGGACACACGGCACCTATATTTCATTTATTTATTTGTCCTGATGATGACAGAATATTCAGCGTATCGACTGACAAAACAGTTAAGGTAGGGCAGCATTGTTGTACTTACATGTCATATAGATTTGCTGTTGGAGCTTACGGCAGCCTTAACCGCGGTCAAACGAGAGAAATTTGCAAAAGTTAAGCAAAGTACTTAAAAGTTAAGGTTGTCATTTTCACTGTTAAAAGTTTAATATGTTGCCAATACAATTTACCAAACGTTTTGAAAGTTTACCAAAAAAGTTCTAAGCGTTTAAAAACTGTGAACTGCAGAATTGTCGGCGCCATTTGTCAACATAATTTTGATCAGGCGCAAAGAGTTTTGGCCAGTTTTCAACGGAAAAAAGCTCATCATTTTGAGAAAAATAAAAAGATAGTAACGTTAACTGATCTTTTTATACATCTTTGCCCATATTTCCATTTATAAATAATATTAAATAAAATCCCACTAAATAAACGAAAAATGCCTCGGACGTTTGACCGCGGTGGAACAGCAGCCACTCTGCTATGAGTTTGCCAGCTACACACACAAGTTGTTCTTTCAAACTTCGAGTTGCTGAACATCTTCACTGCAGTTGCTGGCCGTAATTGCCCGTTGTTGGCTGTCCATTCTTGAAATACTGCCTGGGTATTAGGAAGTATTTAGGCTGTGACTTTTCAAGGTAGGGGCCTGCAGCCTTGCCGCTCGCAAATTCAGAATCGCGCAGGCCAACAAAACCAGCAGCTACGCGGGCTAACATTTCAAGGACCACGTGGGAATAAAGTGGAATACTGATTTTTCAAACCTCCAAGGGAAACGGAAATTGGTCGAAAAATCGGGAGGTTCGAAAAATCGAAGGTGCGGGTATGGACTGAAATCAAATCCAGGGGAAACGGGTTTTGGTTCGAATAATCGGGAGTTTCAAAAAATCGATCGTATTCGAAAAATCGGGATTCCACATTCCAGGGAAGAGTTGGAGAGTACCGTCCAAAGTTGTTCATAGTCCTCTATAAATGAGCATGCCTGAAAATGTGTGCCCCTCGTTGTACATTTGACTCTTGTACCTGCTACTCAGGATATTAATGAAAATAGTACAACCTTGCAACATCTAATGAAACTTGGGGTTTACCTCGGTGTAAGAACCTGTGACTTTTTCCTTTGTTTTTTTTTTTACCTTTGTAGTATTGCATTCCCAGTTATTATTTTATGCCTTTTGTTTTCTTTGTTTTACGTCACTCGTGAATTTGACAGGTTCTTACACCGAGGATGAGCCGAAACTTGCTATGAGCCTCTTGTAGCTCAGTGGTTAGAGCATCCGACCGGTGTGTGGAAGGTCGTAGGTTTGAATCCCGTCGAGGATTAAGATTTTTCTCTTTGTCCCACGCTCGTGACGTGATGAACATTACATCTTTCTCAAACTCAAACATGTTTTAAACTAGCGGAGGTAGTCATAGTGAACAATGTAGAATGGAAAACTCGAGTTTACACAGGATAATTCAATTTTGCTATAGAGAAATTAAAATCATAAAAAATGATGCAATATTAAAAGTGAGCCATGCAACTCATGGCAATTTCTATTCAAATAACAAAATGTAGTACAAAATTTATCCCATCTTGTTACGTTTTGATGTTGTACAATCATTGTGAAGGAAAATGACAAGAGTACAGTCAAACCTCTATTAAGCGGTCACCCTCCGCAGTCAGGGAATAGCCAGCAGACTACTCACGTTTACAGTAAAATACATGTATGGGGAGCGATTTAATTCCGCGGATTTGTTAAGTGACCGCTTAATAGAGGTTTGACTGTGTTTATTTATCCAAGGTGTGGGACCTTCATGATCATACCTGCTTACTGACGGTTCGTCCAAAGGCACATAAGATCAGAGGGGACTTGTCTGGTGAGTGATAAGAGTTGAAAATCTATTGACTGTGTGACAGTTCTCTTTTTACTTTCACTTTGCAAATGTTTACTTTATAGTTTGTACTTTACGAGTTGATGTATTTTTTCAGTACGTTTGTCATAATATTGTTAATTTCTATAATTATTTGACCTTTATTTTCACTCTTTCTTTGACTGCCAGCTATTCACTACAACTCCACCAGCAGAGGCCTTGCTGTGGCTACATCCGAGCAAATAGCTCTTCTCCCTCTGAAAAACAAGTGAGTCAAAGCCCTGTTATGTAACTAACCTGGGCGCTTACCATTTGTCAGAACGGGCGGACCAGACTGGTCGGTTCATCAGTTCATAAACAGAATACACTTTTTTGAAAACCTGGTCCTACAAGTCCAGCAAAAATGATGCATGTTATCAACGCATTGAGCAGTCTGAAAGCTTAAGGTCAGTTCCAAAAAATAATGACAAACTATTTACCAATTGACCGGCTGAAACTGTAATTGTAACCTTCCTAGCAGGATATCTTTCGTTTCTGGTGAGGAAACGTGCGTTTCTAGTGCGGACGCGCGTGTTTCTGGAGAGTTTAGGTACTCATTAAGAAACCTTGAAACTTCAAAGACGATAACAGAGCTGAGGTGGTGCAATATATGTTGGAAGCAAGAAAACTGTGCACGGTGTCTTCCATGCTAGCCAGTCACAATGCACTGAATAGAATAAGTTTTTCCATTATTTGCGTAGGATTGCAGCGTCACTGAAAAACATTCCGGCAATAACTTCACGTGTTCATGTTTTTGTTTTCTGGTTCCATGCACTGAAAGCCGTACATTTTCTCAAAATTATTATTTTGTTTTCCAGAATGTCATCGAGGGATATGATAACTACACACAGGGAGGCAGTGATGTGTGTGAAGTATAACAAGAGTTTTGAACACGTCATTACAGCCTCGGAAAACTCTGTAAGTTTAAATGCATTTAGAAGAAAATCTTCAATCAATCAATCAACTGCTGACCATCCGGGTGGTTGGGTCAATCGGTCGGTCGGTCGGTCTGGCAGGCAATCGGTCAGCCAGCCAGGCAGCCACTTACGGCAGTCACACAGTCAAACAGTCAGTCAGTCAGTCTGTCAGTCAGTCAGTCAGTCAGTCAGTCAGTCAGTCAGTCAGTCAGTCAGTCAGTCAGTCAGTGTGAGTCCATAACGAGTCCATATGCGACTTTTCCTTCCCTTGCACCAGTGACACGTTAACCCGTGCTTGCACCGGGTGCGTGTCTTCCCGCGCTTGGCAGCGGTGACTTGTTTTCCCGCGCATGGTATTGGTGACACCTCTTCCTGCGCTTGGCACTCGGTAACGTGTTTACCAGCACTTTGCAGCGGTGAAATGTTTTTGTTTCGAGTTCTGATTGGCTATGTGGTTATTGACATCGATGTTTTATGAAACTTGGTAAACAAAAGGCCTTTAACTTGTTTATAGTACAATGTTACGAGCGGATTTCAATTATTGATAGTCGAAACTAATTTTTCGGTTGCTTAATAGTTATGAATTACTACCGTTTGTGAAAAATTAGCCAATCAGGCGCAAAACCAAACCCAATCGTGACTGGCTTGTACATGTTTTCCCGCGCTTGGCGCCGGCTACCTGTATTTGCTTTGAGTTCTGATTGGTTCATTGGATTGTCTGCGTCTGTTGTGATTGGCCAGAGTGATTACTTTGCTTTTGGTGTTACGACACTCAATTGAAAACCGCACCAATACTTGTTTTTCTTGTTTGCAGGTGATCAAAGTGTGGGATTTGGAAACAGGACGTTCAGTGTTTGAATTTTCAAAAGCTCACGGGGATCATGCGGTCACTTGTATGAGCTTTGATTCCACAGAAAGAAGGTATGGAGATGCATGTTGTCTTCATTTTTCATCATTTGGCCTAACAGTAATCAAGAGTCTGTTGTGAGAAGGTTTGCAATTCTCTTCAATCTTAGTGTTGACCGAAAGTTATGTCACGTACGACGCTTTGCGGCCTTTAGGAGGAAGAACTGAAAGCATAACTTCCCCTAGTTAATTCCTCTATGCTTCTTAAGAACCCGCTGAATATTTTAACAAACACACTTGGCAAAATTCGTGCTGAAATTGCTCCCCCCCCCCTCCCCTCCTGAAAAAAAATTAGGTAAAATGATTCGTTCCTAACCCCCGATAATTTGGTATTTTTATCTTGTGATTTTACTCGAAAGGTTATTTGTTTCCCTTGATTGTTTGAGTTATCAATATTCGGCTTTATACTAATCAATTTTACTTGCATTACATTGCACCTGACAGTACTTAAAAAATTACTGGCGTCGTCCTTTCCGCAATCGTTGCGCTGAAAAGTAGAAGTTACACGAAGTTCTATTTCTTGCAATGCTGGTTAATTTTGATGCAGTGCTATGCTGCACAAGATCACATTTCGAGTTTTAGCAGTTTTACGAGCCAGCACATACAGTGTATAGCAAGCGGGTAGTTATCTTACACTCTTATCACTTTTCTGTTGTTTCACAGGTTAATAACAGGTGGAAGAGATGGCAGGCTAAGAATATGGAACTACAATAATGGCCAATGCCTTAGAACACTTGAAAAAGGTAAGATTTGGACTGATGCACAGTGTGAAAATTTGAAAATTTGCCTACGTGTCCAGAAGACTCCACATATTAGCACTACAGAACGCCCATTCATGCGCAAATAAAATGGTTGTCCATTAGCGTTAATAAACATCTGTGTTCAAAAAAACTCTACAGTCAAACCGGATGTTCTTTTGCGGGCAACTTTGCAAACTTCCGCCGCAACATTGGTATTTTGATTGACAGTTTCCTTCGAGCAAGTTGAAAGTTACGCGAGCAAGTTGCAACTTTTCGCGAGCAAGTTCCTATTTCAAACTTCTTGTCAGCTGTAAATTGCGAATTGTGTGAAAACACGTCCTTCTTCAGTTATGGCTCACGTACATCGCAATAATACCACCTCGGTTGAGAAAAGAGAGAGAATAATGGTCGTCTGGTGTAAAACAAGAACAAATCGCACGCATTGTTGGATTATCAAGGCAAACTGTATCCAATATTGTAAACAGAATTTTACAACACGAGACGTATTTTCCCGGTAAAATTGGCTGGAAGGAACGAACAGTTTCTACTCCTGACATCGAAGAGTTTGTGGAATACTGCAAGGTAACCAAACCAAGTACTTTCAATTCAGAAATCCGGCAACTGACAGCAAGTTTGAAATAGGAACTTGCTCGCGAAAGTTGCAACTTGCTCGCACAACTTCCAACTTGCTCAAAGCAAACTGTCAATCAAAATACCAATGTTGCGGCGGAAGTTTGCAAAGTTGCCCGCAAAAGAACATCCGTTTTGACTGTAAATGAATCTGTTGATAAAACTTAAATGATTATCGACTTGATAAAATGAATGTATTTTGTAGCCTGAAAAAACAGACGTCGTTTCGCGGCGCCACCACTGGGGCCCTTGCGGCTATGTATTTTGGCGTTAACGAATCGAACTTCGCGTAATAATAGGATATTTTCTGGGGATAAACAGCAACATAGGACATCATAGTATTGTGTTCAGTACTTGATGTAACAAATGTGTTAATGTTATATTAACCTGTAATTCTTTTTAACAGCTACTCAGAAGCATCTATTCTAACGTATTTTTTCATTGATTTTCAGAAAGCGACATCGACGAAGTTGCAGATTTAACTTATCTTGTCTTGAATAAAAACAGGTATAACAACTTCACAATACAGCGTTTTCAGTCCATAATGTTGTTTCTCTCTCCCTAATGCCACATATTTCTTCAAATGTTACTTAGTCTGAGAATACGGGTACGTAGTTGATTATTTTCTTCAGCTCATCAGTGATCTGCTGAACAGTGAACTGATATTGTAAGGACAAATTAATATCTTTGTCATTCTTTTTGCAGATACATTATTTCTGTAGGCTGGGACAGAAGAATAAACCTATTTTCCGTGAGTAATTCTAATGACTGATTTATTTACTTGTCAGGGGAAGTGAGTAGGGTTGTGTTTGAATATATGTTTGTTACGAGATTTATGTAGGAAAAGCAGTTTGGAGACTGAACTCAGGATAGTCAGATGGTCGCAACAAGCAGATTTATTGTTGATCACAAGGAAACTCTGGCTTTCTTGAGAACGATGTAATGTTGATCATGTGACGAGCGTGTGGGACAAGGAAAAACTCTGAGTCATCGTAACATGATGAACATCACATCTTTCTCATTTTCATTTACCATCTTTCTTTATTTATCACCTCACCTGACGCTTTCGACATTGCTGATTCTAGCAGTACACAGGACGCATGTCATACATGAACCTAGTATATGACTCAACTTGCCACGAGTCTCTCGTAGCTCAGTAGTTAGAGCATCCGACCGGTGTACGGAATCATCCGACCGGTGTGCGGAATCATCCGACCGGTGTACGGAATCATCCGACTGGTGTACGGAATCATCCGACCGGTGTACGGAATCATCCGACCGGTGTGCGGAATCATCCGACTGGTGTGCGGAATCATCCGACCGGTGTGCGGAATCATCCGACCGGTGTGCGGAATCATCCGACCGGTGTACGGAATCATCCGACCGGTGTACGGAATCATCCGACCGGTGTGCGATGGGTCACAGGTTCGACTCCTGTCCGGGACTCAGATTATTTTCTTTGTCCCACGCTCGTGACATGATAAACATTACATCGTTCTCGTTGTAACTCTTGTCACACAGACACTACTGTTGGCTTAGCACACAACCACTTCACTAGATCAAGATGTAGTACACAGCCACTTGAATAACGTCTTGCAGTGCTTGTACACTTCTTGAGTAAACTTTTCTACTGCAATTATATTGATAGCCTGGGCTCAGAATTGTAGTATCTAACGGAAATTCCCTCCCCCAGCCCTTACTAACAGGAACGCACTTATTATTGACTTAAGTCTCAACAGCCAATAACATCATGGCTGAACTGACTGAATGACAACAACAACCAGAAATAAATACCATCAACTGAACGTTCAGAATTCATGCACACTGATGACTCTGAAGATGACTTCTGCTCAGGTTGTCGAAATGTAATTCAACGTCAACAACAACAGTTCTTTTCAGAACTACACTAACCTGGACGATCACATTCGACAGACTACTGATACTCCTGGTTTCAAACCATTTACAAAGACATGAAAAGCTGTGTTGAGTTCGTCATTGGGTCATAACTTGTTGCTGGAGTTTTTCTTCGGGTTCTCTGGTTTTCTCCCTCCACAAAACTCTTCATATATTCCAGCTCCTTCTGGATCTGGAAAACCGTTTCACGGACGATGTGATTTTCCTCTCTAAATAACGTGATTTCATTTGTTTAAAATTTCTTCTTTTTTTTTCTCATTATTATTAGACACCATAATTTTTCCTTTGTTTGTGACCTGTGTTATTGTTGTTATTTTTTGTTTTGACAGGACGACAATGAAGACTTCCATCACGTTCAACATCCATATGCTTACTGGAAAGACGACCTGGTAAGAATCAAAAACACTTGCTTGATGTGTTGCGCCGATAGTGATCCACGTTTGCTTTAGTTTTGCATTCATGCCATTTTTGATTGGTAAAATAATTTCGCGTCACTTTCAGGACCAATCAGTAGTAAAGCTAAAACCAATCGTGACTTGCTTGCACGTGTTTTCTCGCGCTGGGCGTCGACTACATGTACCGGTATTTGCTTGTGTTTTGATTGGTTCATTGGAGTTTTTCTGCGTCTGTTGTGATTGGTCAGAGTGATAACTCAACGACACCCAATTGAAAAGCGCTCTACTGATAGTTTAGTACTCAAGAAAGTTCTGTTTGTCGCAGTGAATAGGTTCGATGTCCATCCATTTTGTGCGCCCGTACACAACGGCTGAAAAGCGAACTCTTCTTCGAAAATTCAGCTTACCTACGGTTATCGGCAAGGTTTTCCGGTAGTTTCTTGGTGTTGCGGATGGTGTGATCACCAAATGACGTAAAACAAAAGATTCGAAAGACACTGAACAATACCCACACCACAACACAAAAGCTAACCAACAATGGCTTCCGCGACACCAAGAAACACCCGGTTTTCCTGGCGATAACCCGACAGAAACGAGGGTTGCCCAATACTCGGACAAATTTATGCATAGCATTGTATTGTATTATATGACCATAACAATAGTTTAACAATACATTCTAGAACGGCACAATACAGCATAATGTATTACAGTACAATGCTATATATGCATAAATTTGTCAGATTATTGGACAAGTATGACAGAAACTCGTGATATATTTTTGTATTACTGGACAATAAGAATTGGGTTTCATCTTCAAGGGTTTGCCCAAAATGATTCGCTGTGTTGGATTGCGTAAGTACCCGAAACAATACATAGTATCTCATCAGGGGCGGATCCAGGAGTTTCTGAAAGGGGGGGTCCGGGTGCATGCCTCCCCGGAAAATTTTTCCGATTTTACCCTCTGAGACACCATTTCCAGCATTTCTGAAACTCAAAAAGCATTTGTTTAGTAAAAAAAAAATGACAGTCAATTGGTGAAAGTGAAACAACTACGTATATAACAATTTTATTCTATTATTTTTATGAACCACAGGGGAGACAGAGTTCTGAAAGGGGGGTCCGATCCCCCCCCCACCACCCTCCCCCTGGATCCGCCACTGCTCATAACCTTGAGTGAGCTTGCTTCATTTTATTTTTGAAATTGCTTATCAGGTCAACGGCCACAAGGAGGACATTTTGTCAATAGCAGTCAGTCCACCAAACCTTCTAGCAACGTCTAGTTACGATGGCGAGGTACGTTAGCACAGTGCTGGTTTGTAGCGGATATATCGTGTTTTCTTGAAATAGGAAGAAAGCGTCGCCAAAAATGATGAACGCAAATAAATAGTAACTGAAATAATGGCTAAATAAATGTGTTCCACGAGAATAGAGAACTGAAGTGGTGACGTCACAAAAACCAAATTTGAGAAATTATGGGATTTGATTAGATATCCGGAAAGGGCATGACAAAAAAATGCCTGCTTGCCAAAAATCAGCATCCTAGTGAAATTTGGGGGTGAGATATTGGCCCCTTTATGCTCCGATGACTCCATACAAACCCTTGTAATTTTGCCTTGGTTTATCACGTGATGAAATGCTGATTTTTGGCAAGCGGGCGTTTTTCGTCATGCCCTTTCCGAATATCTAATCAAATCCCATAATTTTATCAAATTTAAGATTTTGTGATGTCACACTTTAGTACTCTGTAGCAATTTTTAAATTCTGGACCGCCTGTCGCGAAGCCGAATTTGATGAACTGTAATCCATATTGCCATTCTTGTAATCCTAGACTTTATCCCTAAACTACCTGTTCTATTTTGTTCTATAGAATCTTTTATCCAATATATTTTTATATTTGATGGCATTTGGCAATATAACATGGAAATTTCAGGGACAAGCGAAATTTTGATCTTTCGGCGGGATTCTGTATTGTTTTATATTTCGCATTATATATAAAGTGACTTAAACTGTTTCTTATTGGTTGCTTTGTAGATTATCATCTGGAATCAGATTTCAGGCCACATTTTCTGCCACATACTGTCACCGTTTGCTACCAAAGAAAATGACAAGAATTTCTCTTCCCGCGATTGTAAGTTGCAGATTATGAATTTAAAAAAAAATAAACCTGTAATGCATACTGTTCAATTGGGTCGTATTTTGTGAAATTCAGATTTTCAAATTTTCTCTAGATAAGTTGCCTCTAGACACTGTTCTCTTACTGAACTCGCAAATATTAATTTCCTCCAGAAAATAACAGTCTTTCTAAATCGCAAAACGTTGATTCATTAATCCCAGGAAGTCGCTATTTTGCAAAATGTCATTCCCGCAAAAAGTGGTAGCGAGTTAATTTCCCCCGAGATTTGCGCCAAAACCAAACAAAAATACACAAGAAAAGAAAGTACTTAACTCCAACCTCGCTTCTCTCTCTTTGTGTCCTAGTGGACGGTGGAAATGCTATAAATAAGATTCTTTTCCTCAAAGCAAGAGCCATGAAAAAAGATGCTGCTACACTGGTGGCCAGCGGACCACAAGGTACTATATATAATAACTCACGTCATCTCCTCGATTTAGTTGGGAAAACAAGTTCCATTCTTGCTCAGAATCGCGTTACGAAAAATTGTCCGACACCGCGGTTTTCGGCAGGGCTGTTCCTTTTGCACAATTCTCCCGAAAACACTAATAAGTATTAAAGTTAATTTGTGATCGCTCAGAGAACCAATCAGAATGCTCCTTTTTATCACCAACCAACCACTACCACCAATTGTTCATTTAAAGTCACCACTGTGTTGCAGGACTGGTTCACTTCTGGAATATTTACACTGGTGGAGCACTTTATGCTTCATTTTCTCCGGTATGTATAGTTTATTTGTGACCTTTTTACGCTGTATTAACCTTTTAACACTCAAAGATTGCCAAAAATCAAGATTCAAGAAAAATCTTAAATATCATTTTCTAAAATATTGAAAGACAAGTGATATCATGAAAAAGTGATGCTGACGAGGTTTCATTTGAATGGTCACACCATAGAATTTCGTCAACAGACTCAAAAGTTAGAACAAATGGTACCATGCAAAAGTACTGCTGACGAGGTTTCATTTAAATGGTCACACCATAGGATTTCATCAACAGACTCAAAAGTTAGAACAAATGGTACCATGCAAAAGTACTGTTGAAGAGGTTTCATTTGAATGGTCACACCATAGGATTTCTTTGACAGACTCAAAAGTTAGAACAAATGGTACCATGCAAAAGTACTGCTGAAGAGGTTTCCATTTGAATGGTCACACCATAGGATTTCATCAACAGACTCAAAAGTTAGAACAAATGGTACCATGCAAAAGTACTGTTGAAGAGGTTTCAATTGAGTGGTCACACCATAGGATTTCATCAACAGACTCAAAAGTTAGAACTATACGCTTCTTGAAATCACTAATAATTCATGAAGTTTGAACAAAGAAATTCATAAGCACGATAGTGGTTTGGAAACCCCACCTTAATCAGCATAGATTTTGGCGACTTTATTCCTTGGTTTTCTCTGTATTTAGTAATAATCAGTTTGAGAAGCTATATCAAATTTTAGAAAGAGTGTTTTATCGGGTTTCCAAACACCTCGAAATAAAGGCGGTTTAAAAAACTCAGTCGGCTGCGCCTCGTTTTTTCAACCCACTCTCGGTATTTGGAAATCCTGATGAAACATTCTTCCTCATGTCTCCATAATTGACTCTGAGAGTGTTAACACCGTTAATACAACAGCAAAGCAATTTGGAAGCTTATGTGTAGATGGATCTTTTTTTCTTCATTCGTTTTAGTCCAAGAATGGTGTAACGACAATGGCTTCCGTCGACAAGGATACCAGGCTCATTACTGCTGACTCAGGAGGTTCGTTGCTGTTGTTGCTGTTGTAACAGTTGTTGTTGTTACCGTTGCAGCCGATTCCACTGTAGTGTGCAGAGCTGGGTTTTCAAACATGATTTGTTGGCTATGATTCACCCAAGATCAGACAGTGGTGAAAAAAATTCACCAAAAATTCACTTCGAAAAATATAAACATCCACAAAGTTTAAGATCTTTGAATTTCCGTCGCCATTTTCCGACAATGGGCAAATCATGACAGGCGAACCACGACTGGCGAATCATAACACGCAAATCATGACGGGCTTACCACGACTGGCGAATCATAACACGCAAATCATGGCGGGCGAACCACGACTGGTGAATCATAACATCTACGTATGTTGTGATTGGCCACTCGAGAAGTGCAGAGAAGCAATCGCCTTCGGCTCGTGCTTGTCTGCACTTCTCTCGTGTTCTTAATAATTCCCGCGTGCTCTGTATAGAGCAGTTTTCAATTGAAAAAGTAATTAATCTGGCCAATCACAACAGACGTAGACAATCCAATAAACCAATCAGAACTCAAAGCAAATTCATGCAGCCGGTGCCAAGCGCGGGAAAACGCACGCGAGTGAGTCATGATTGGTTTTGGTTTTACATCTGAGTCTGATTGGTTAAAAAAGTGGCGCGAGGTTTTTAAGCCAATCACAAAGCGTAGCAATGCTAAACCAAAGCAATTGCGAGATTACTTTTAATACTCAAATGAAAACCACTCCATACCTCAACAATGCACTCGGCGTGTTTTTTATTTCTTCAGTAATCTTAAATTCTTAAGGATAATGCATACCGTATTTTCTCGATTAAACGCCGGGCCCCGAATAAACGCCGGGTATAATAGAGGAAGTTGTAAGTAAGCCTCAAACGTTTATTTGTGGTATAATAAACGTAAGATTTAAGGGAAAGGTACAGGCTGCCAAGAAAAACGAATGATAACCCTTTCTTAAAAAATGGCGGGCGAGAAAAAACTGCTGATTCAAAGAAACGCCGGGTCCACAGCCGATTCGCATATAATTAATCGCATATAAGCGAGTCTAATTAACATCAAATTACCGAATGCAAGCGGTTAAAGTAGGCCCTATTCACCTACTGAGAAATAACGAAAATAGAGCTGATCTTAAACTGGCTTTTGTCTTTCACTTGAACATTTTACATAAAGTAAAACTCCTTTTTTCAGTAAAAGAAAGAAAAAGATCAGAAGGGTGTATGCCTCGAACCCGAGTCGTTTGCTTCATAACTAATACCCATATCCACTACACCAACGAGGGCTAGCTGAGAGGAACTGTAATTTTTAACATATTTATAGAGTTACCATAACCATAAATGAAAGCTAACCGTTTTAAAATCAGCGCTTAACCCTAAACACTGCAGATCAGTGCTAAACTGAAGCTATTTTCTCTCAGTTCTGTCTAACGTCAGTAATATAAAGAATACTACTGTTAGGTAAATAGGGCCTATTTTACCGCTTGCATGCGGTAATTTGATGTTAATTAGACCCGCTTATATGCGGTTAATTATACGCGAATCGGGTGGGGTCCACTCGGCCAAGTTTGAAATAAACGCCGGGGGCGTTTAATTGAGAAAATATGGTAAGTATAGTTATGGTATATAGTTTGAAAATTACATTGTAAGACACTGCTGCCAACACTTTGTGGCTGGTGTTTTTTGTTATTCTAAAGTAGTTTTTAATCGTTGACCGCTAGTTCGTAAGTAGAGTAGCCATAATACATTACACAGTACAAGATAAAGATAATGATAATAGACAGCAGTTGTATCTCCAACGTTTTTGTAATATTTTTTTTTTACAGGTTTCATTTCCATCTGGAATGTAGAAGATTATTGCTTGAAGGGAAAAACTTCCCACCCACCAGAACGTGAGTGAAATTTAACGTAAAATTTAGCTCATGCTAGTTACGGCGAGCTTGTTAGCCTGTCCCAGGCGTTAAAATTAGCGAACTTTATATCGGACTACGAATACGAGATTGAGTACAAGTACGACTTTTTAAACCTAGTTCGCGTGCTCTTGATAATCATTTATCGGCCCAATTTTATACCTAGAGTCCTTATCTTCTGGTCAGCAACAAGAAGGACCGAGAACTCCGGGGACGTGACTGGCTTGAAATTCGCAAGTCGTACTCGTACTCAATCTCGTACTCGTATTCAAATCTGAAGTTCACTAATATGGGGTCTGGTTGCAGCTAAACGAGCGGGAAAAATGAGGGGAGACTGGGCTGGGGTGAAGGGACGGGGCCCTCTTTCGCCCCAATCCCCCTCCGTCAGCACTCAATTTTCCCTTCGTGCACCGCCTATCCTTCGCTCCCACTACACCAAATTGAAGAAACGTTGTCGGGTAAAAAGCATAAACCATGAACGATGCGACCCAAAGGCTTACTGGGAAGTTGGAAAATTTAATCTTCGTCTGTGACAGAATATACATTATATTAACACAGGATACATAAATCATGCTCTTAAATGTCTCAAACAAAGAAAACATCTTGATTATCAAGAAATAGAATATAACTAGCTTGCCAATGCTGCCTACCCAGAATCCCATTCGGTCTCGTCTTTCATGGTTTATGCTCTTTTAAATGACAACGTTTCTTCAATCAGGTGTATCTCAACGCCTGTAACAGTGAGCTAGTGAGCTGATAAATCAGTGTATGATAAGGCCAAACAAAAAGAAAAACAACAGAAAAAAGATTTCCGTTTTGGTTATTCGTCCTGTCTTTCGTTTATTGCGTCTTGCAGGCTGGCTAATGAATTTGAAACTTCGGTTGTGTTCTGGGACCGGACCGGTGTCGCCTTTGCTGTGACTTCTTCAAATGGTTAGCCCTTCAGTTCACGTGGCTCGGTTGACCACGTAGAAATGGCGGTCCCGTCTCAAACGGAGACGAAGAACCACCGAAGACGTGCAAAGCCTGGCTGTGACCACCCTCAGTTTCATGTATACATTCGTTTATGGGTGGGGTGGGGGAGATGAGATCAGTGAACCGATAGCGGCTGCCTGAGGTGCCTTCATAAGTTGACTTCCGATGTCATATCCACAAAAACGCATTGTATATATGTGCGCTAATAGCTATATAAGCATCACTTATTCATTCGTTCTCGCTCTATTTTAGGTTTGTTCTTCTGGCGTGCGCATGTACAAAGCATCACAAGGTGAGAATTGAAGTAGACATTGATTAATTGATTGATTGATTGACAGACAGACTGATTGATAGATTGACAGATAACTTGATTGATGAACTTATTGATTGATTGATAGATGAATAGATTTTTTGATTCCTACTTATCGTTGTTCGACTGGCCAGGCATACCTTAAATTTCCGAAAGGAAGCACCCCCCCCCCCCCCCCCCCCCCCCACCCACAGTCCATTCTCAGACGTAAAAGTCGTCCCGATAGTAACTTTTTGTAATAAACCTTCCCCACAAACAAACAAAACAGATATCGGGGTTGTTGTGGTGTCTCAAACAGTTTGCGATCAAGCAGTTTTATTCTGTCAAAAACAGGTCACATGTTGAGTAATCATGTGTTGTAATCCTTGTTACACATGTAAAATGCTATCCATGTTTGTTGTTTTTCAGCATCGAGCCAGTAGAACTATGGGATTGTGAAATTCTGTTGACCGCTTCTTTAGATTCTACTGTTAGATTGTGGACTTTGGAAGGACACTTTGTTGGTGAGTACATAAAATCTTTGTCATGTCATCAAACTTTTCAATTTATCAGTGTTCCTACAGCCGCACGTTTAATATCTATCCGGTCGGACCTGGCAGTCCATCATACACTGGAACCCTAATACAACGAAGACAACAACAACAACAACAACAACAACAACAACAACAACAACAACAACAACCTTTATTCATGTGTCAAATCTAAAATAGCAGTTATACAACCACTAACTGGGGACACTAAATACTACCTAAATACTACCTACCAAGGGACTGGGAAAATGTGTTCCCTTTAACGGGGGTTCGTTATATCGTGGTAATGTTCAATACATTTTACTATAACCGTGCCGAAGAATAACGTTCGTTATACCGGGGTCTTTGTCTATCGCACCGTACACGTCTCATATCATAATAGTTCAGTACGTACAATGTAAGTTGTATTCCAATGGAATGTGTAATCGAATTTTAAAAGGATTTCAATATCTCTGTTGATCTGTTTTGCATTTCTATTCAGTCGCGTTATGACATTCGTTATATCAGTGTAAATTTTACGTTTGGGCTTCTAGATTGTGTTCGTTGTAACAGGGATTTCGTTATACCGGGGTTCGTTGTATCAGGGTTCTATTCCATACATTTTACTGTAACTTTGGCCGGGCTGAAGAATATCGTTCGTTATACCAGGGACTTTGTTGTGTAGGGGTTCACTGACACTTGCCGAGGCGCATGTTGCTTACCAACTGACCGATCCAGCCGGCTTGTTCTGATAAATGATAAGCGCCCTTAAATTTGAGTACGAACAAAAGTCGTTCTCCCCCAGTTGATGTGCGTGACATTTGACTAAATGTTACAAAGTTAAATCGTGAAATAAAAGGTAAAAATAATCTAAAAATTTGAAGAAAAGTGTCAAGATGAATTGCCACAAAACAAGTGTAGCTTCGCCCGCCGACTTTTTACGCCCTGTTACACGTTGCTGTTTTGGGCGCAGTGAAACAACAGCGAGGGCATTTACATCAATAAAACTATTGCGCTAGTCTGAAGACGTTTCTTTCATTTTTTTAACGAGTGGTTTCAGGTTATCTTCGAGTTTTTGTTCATATACAATACCACGAGCTGACAGTATACAGTTGACTCTTCGTGGTAAAATCCATCACTTTGAAAATGGGGTAAACGGTGTGTCTACGGAAAAACGGGAATCCGATGTGAGGATTGTTGTCGAAATTATAATCTGAAAAGTTTAAGAATTACTTTGTTAGCTTGAGATATTAGCTGCAAAAATTTTATTGGTCTAAGATTTGAGAGATGTAGCTGGGCTATAAAGCGTGTCATCGCGTTTGTCTATAAAATATTCACGCGGATTTTACAGACACTGTAGCGCTTTGTAGACCATGCACATCTCCCAAATTATAAATTAAAAATCTTCTAACCTTAACTCAAGAATGCAAACCATAATTTTTTAGGTTGCAAATTTTACGTAACTTTGTATTTGACATCGGATGTCGGTTTTTCCATACAAACGCTGTAATTCTTGACCATTTTCTCCTTGATCAAAATGGCAAATAGGTCAATATCATGCTTTGCAAGCAACTGCATTTGTACCCTCTCTGCTTTGCAGGAACTCTTGGTCAGCCCAAGATATGGGACATCACCAATCCCGTGTCTTACCAACACCCCATGGCACCGTATGACGTGTTAGTCGATCCTCAGACCCTGCCTAACTTGCCTAAGGACCTTGTTGATAAACAAACCACTGCAGACGATGCTAAAGACAAAGACAAAGACAAAGACAAGCCTAATGAGGTTTGCAACTGGAAACGGTTTTTAATACCATATATAGGGTGTTTAAATTTAATCCTTGCGTTGGATGCTGACATAAACAGCCATATATTTTCTTGCTCGACCCTGATATCATTTTTAGGCCGAGTTGAAAAAAATGTGTTTTTTTTTTAATTGTATGCCAACCGTGAGAGTAAGCGATCCCGTTATTTTTAGGCCGAGTATTAACACTAAATTGTGTCCTTGAGCTCTTAGGGTTCAAAAAGCGAATTTGAGCCACGCTCACAAAACATAGTTTTAGTACCTTTCAGTGGTTTGTTCCAAAACTTCCGACGATTGACCCCACTCCTTCCTCCCTCTTCCTCTCAGGGGCTGTATTTCCTGTCTAATGTCTGTATAATTACTTTTTTGTTTTACCAATTGCAGGTGGATTCACAACCTGTGTCGCATTCTTCAAGTTTCGTTGGAAAAGATTCATTTGTGTGAGTACATTTAACAAAGGGCCATCATCAAATAACGGCTGTAGTTAATGTCTGCTTTTACTTCTGTTTTTATTTACTATCAACTTAAAAAAAGCATCTTTAACCTTTCCCAAAATGGGCAGTTTCTTGGTGTTGTGGGTGGTGTGATCACCAAATGACGTAAAACAAAAGATTCAAAAGACACTGAACAATACCCACACCACAACACAAAAGCTAACCAACAATGGTTTCCGCAAAGATATCCAAAAGATATCTTTACATCAATGGAAACCCCAAAACAATGGTCCAGTTTTGTTTAAAATTATTCTGCTGGTGCTTTAAGAGTAAAAATTGATGGTTTGCAACCATTCCCAAAGGAATTAACGAGCAAAAGACATGGCGGCCATGTTGGATGACACAACAATAGAAGCCAATGAGAAATCGTTTGTTGACTGTCATCCAACATGGCCGCCGTGACGTAAGGTGCAAACCACCTATAAGTGTCTTGGGCTGCAGATGCAGATCTTGTGTCATGCAACTCTGGTTAAAAAACTCTGATTATGGTTTATTCTCTCTTCGAAAATTCACTTGATATCTTCCTCTTAAGCCTGGTTTCCATATAATCGCAACGATCGCAGCGATCGTTACGATCGACGATCGCTGCGATTCTTGCGACCCTTGCGATCATATAATATGGAAACCAAAACGTTGCGATCGTTGCGATTACGATCGCAGAGATAGAAATATTTCTATCTCTGCGATCGCAATCGCAACGGATCGCAACGATCGCAAGGATCGCAACGATCACAGCGATCGTCGATCGTAACGATCGCTGCGATCGTTGCGATTATATGGAAACCAGGCTTTAGTGTTCTATAAGCATTTCGCGTATGACAAACGTATATACGTTTAATTTGGGCAGTTTTGACCCCAAAACGTCAAAGATTCCCATAACGTAGCTGCTTTAACCACAAGTCGAACTCAAGGTTTTTTGGGAGCGCAAAGCGCGGCCGAGCTCTAATATAATACCAGACTGAATATGCCCAGAAAATGTGCAACTCTTTTGCACGGTGGTCATGTTTGCTTGTTTTTCTTGTTGATGGAATGTTGTTTTTGACTATGTCGTCTTCAAATTTCAGGATTGATTAACATGACTGAATATGCCCAGAAAATTTGCAAATCTTTTGCACGGTGGTCATGTTTGCATCTTGTTTTCTTGTTGATAGAATGCTGTTTTTGATTATGTCGTCTTCAAATTTCAGGATTGATGAACACGACATAGCTGCTGAGTTGAAGAAGAAACCGTGGAAAGAAAGCTGTGGAAAGAGGTGAGAAAATTCAAATGATAAAATAGCAGTAAAATCAAGGTGATCTATACGTACAACTCTTATTGCTCAAGCCCCATTCCACATAGTCACTCTTTTGGTTAGATCAGAAGCTGTCACGTGTCATACTCAGCACAATATAAGGTCCTAGGATGATAAAACTATATCAATCCTTCAGAGAACAACAGCTTGAACTTTGGGCTCTCGGATGAACCGAGCGGGCGGCAAATTTGTGTGATCATTCAATGACATTGGGTAGATCGGGATGATTTCCTATTGGAAACGTCTCCGCCATAAGTGGAGCTGTGGTCTACTGGAATTCAAGGCAGAGTAAACAAAGTTGATAATTACTTTGGTTTCGGTTTTACGACACTGAATAGACGATATTCGTATTACCGATATTCGTATAGTGTTAAGTAAGTGTAAAGATTTCTTTGGTCTCCTAATATCCAATAAGGCGACAGAGTCCAGAGGTTTCATAAAGTTGAAATCAAAATTTTCTGTTGATGATGTGGAAACAAAAAAGGCTATTTCATTAATAAAATCTTGTAACTGTAAAACATTTGTGCAATGTTTTCAGTTCAAAATACTGAATGACATTTTATTTACAAATTCACGTTTAGCTAAGATAGGTTTAATTCAAAGTGATCTTTGCACTTTTTGTAACACTTCTCGGGAAACAATTGATCATTTATTTTTTTTACTGCGTTCACTCGCGTGCATTTTGGGATGAATTTGAATTTTATTGGCTCTCAATATCCAAAGAAAAAAGGAAACTCGAGTTAAAAACTATTTTAATTGGTGTCACAGATACTAAATGTCTTTTGTTTAATTATTTTATTGTTTTAGGTAAGCTACATTTATGGAACTGTCGTAGAAATAATAGTCTTCCATTTTTCTCTTCCTATAAAGAACTAGTTAAAAGAAAATATAAAACCGAACGTCTCATCGCTGCAAAATATAATAATCTGAAGATGCTTGAGGCTAAGTGAAAACCTGTTTTAAACTGTAATTTTCTAACTACATAGGTGCATACCTAAGAACCAATTGTGGAACAAAGTACCGGTATTGAACTTGAACTAGCTTGTAGTCGAGGCTCATGCGGGACAATCTGTTTCACACACAAATATTTTTGATGATATTCCCCCATCTTCATTTTCTAGTTCCAGTTCAATGCCCAGAATATGGTCTACTGAAAACTGCTAATGGATGTTTCACGTTTTCTGCAGATTGCGTCACGAGAGATTGAAAGTAGTTCCCAGAGATGTTGGCGGGCCGAACGCTTATCAAACATTGACATGCTTTGAGCTAGAAGACACACCGGCTATCCCAAATCCTCCCTCGTCCTCGTCCATTGATGATCCATTCGATATTAAAATATGAACAATAAGTTATCCAATGAGTGAGAGCGGCGGTACACCATACCCCAAATATGTTTGACGAATAAGTCTTTTTTCCACGAAGTGTTGGTGGTGGTTGTTACAACAAACTATATTTAGTTGTCTTGTGCGGACAACATTTTCTTTTCTGTATTTTTTTTTAAGAATTCTGATAATTATTCTATCGACCGGCCTTGTTCCAAACAAGTGATCTTGGTTACAGGCCTTAGAACTTCCAACAATAATCCTTCCATTTTTCAAAGGTCATAATTTGCTAGACACAATTTTGCACAAACGAGGAAAACTGCCCAGAAATATTTTTTCTTTGCACGCATCGCTTGCCTATGTTCGATTGAGCAGGACAAGCTTGAGCTGTTCAAGTTTACATTTCATATTGTTTTTCCCCAATATAATATTAACAATACAATAGTTAGTAGTTTGTCCACATCCTTAACTATTTTTATACGAAGTATGCATTATCTGAAAAAAATTAGATTGAGTGATGTTATGGTGCAAATCTATGAAATCTTTGAAATTGTTTCACCATAAAATCGCATAAAAGTGTGTTGCAAGATTTCTGTTATTACCAGTGCCTCGGTATTGTATAAATTATTTTTGTTTTTGTAACGTCATGGTTCAATATTTGTCTTAGGTAAGGTCAGGCAGAAATGTTACCTAGCAACGTGTTCACTTTGGCTAATAAGCCTTCAAGGGACAATGTCGCAGGGATTTTGTTGTTTTCATCAAAACTGCACTAAATATTAACTATTAAGTACCTTTGCTTATCCATGAAAGTAATCTTAGAATTTGGATACAAAAATATCAAGTGATTGGTTGCTCGAAGAAAGTAGAAACCATAATGCATTTTTAGCGGAATTTTCCAAGACATGCGGGGAGAACTTGAAAAACATTTGCCAATTTTTCCGAGTTGCAACCCATTTTCACCCAGTTCATCCGCAGCCGCAAACAACCAATACTACTTTCTGTGCACTCGAAGAGAACTTGTTAACAACACTGGACCATTATTTTCAGGTTTGTAGTGATAAAAATATGTTTCTTTTTGGCTTTTCAAAGTGACCCTAATAATAGGCTACATTGCCCTTTAAATTGTCTTTTACACTTGGTTTGTCGAAGGGGTCATTTGTTAAATTCATTTAAGGTTTTTATATAGTGTTTGCAGTGTGTTATTCGTATATACCCAAGCCTTGTTTTTGCGCCATTTTACCAGGAGTGTAACTTTTCTCTCACTCGTAGGGTGAAATCGTCAAATGTGTGTTTTTTGTTTGTTTGATTATTTTGTAACGATATTTTGGCGGCAGGCATTTTATTACTTGTGGAAAAAAGGGCGGATATTTAGTAAAATGCCATAGATTTATAACACCGTATTGTTGCTCAACATGTCTTTTTTTTTTGCTGTTGAGCAAAGTGAATTGGCAGTCGATAGCTAATGTTAGTTATGAAAAGGTTTCATCATCAATGAAAGTGTGGAAATCTATAAATTTAGCTTATTTATTATTTTTCTTAATATTAAACAAATGCTAATACTCTAATTATTTATTTTACAGAAAAGGGTGGAAATTTTTTATCCCTTTAAATGTATATTTATTACGATCCATCTTTGTCTCATTTTCAGCAATGGAAATAGTGTGCTTTATGTCTTGATATAAAGTTGCTGGGCAAGTTGTACAGTTCATGTAAATAGGTAAACGAGAGTGTAAATATTCTGGTGACTGCTCCGGTCAAAAATTGTAAAAAAAAAACACATTTTATTTAGTTAAGTGAAAATAAATGTTTCACAAGAACTACTGCAAACCGTTGCTTGTTTAATGTGTAAACCCTGGAATTGTGGGATACATCGAGCAGTTAATTACAAGACAGGCTTTTACCGAAAGATAAGATAATGTTGTCGCAACAAAATATAACCCGAGAAGACGGCAGATGTTCAACTCAACTCATCTTATTTTTTGGCAGGCATGTCTGTTGTTAACCCAGGTTGACCGCGCCGTTTAGACCTGTGACAGCTGCGAGAACAAGTTCAACCCCGTCCCCAACGCCCTTTACACCTACTAACCCTAACCCTAATCCTAACCCCTACCCTAAACCTTTACATGGCGGCCAGTGATATGTGCCCCCCCCCCCCCCCCCCACCTACCCCCTCCAAATTCCAAATTCTCACACACATTACGCTTTTCACTGCGAGGACAATTGTAAACAACTAAATAAAATGCCGACGTCGGCGAATTAAGTTAGTCTTGGTTAAGCGAATCTCTAATTTTCCCTCGCGCTAAATGAAACACCGTTAATTTACTCTTGGAATCTTGGTACAAATTCCCAAGGAAGTCATTAATTATAAGTGTGTCGTTTGCGGCCATATATAATTCTGAGTTTACGTGCCTTTCTTGAACTCGTTCAATTTAGTTGGAAAAGCAATTTCATCGAGGCACACAATCACATCTGCCTCGGAGCATGTATGATTTCAGTTTAGTTCTGAATATTAAAAACTTCCTAAACTCTATGATCCTGGAAAAGCTTCTATAAGTACACATTTGATTCGGGTTTTTTTAGCCCAATATATAACTGAAAAATTAGAATGAACCATGTGCAAGCAATGGTCGCATGAAACATCTCGGTATGGCTGGCAGCATCTTATACAGCTATTTCAATTGACGTCGGATGAAAAAGGCGAAAAGCCAAGACCGCAAGGTAGTATGGATTCTTACGCAATGGCTATTTACAACTACCCATACTACCTTGCGGTCTGGGCTTTGAGCTTTCATCCGACAACGTTAATAGACCAATTCCGATATATTAAAATTCATACTTGGCTCCGAGGCTTAGGGGAATAAAACAAAACAAATTAATCATTCATCCCTGAACCTCGATGTGATTTCTTTTGTTTTATTCCCCTAAGCCTCGGAGCCAAGTATGAATTTTAATATATCGGAATTGGTCTATTGAAATAGCTGTATATGTTTCGTCCTAGTTTATATTGCGAACCAAACCTTGTACAGGAAGAAGACCCTGGGGACAAGGTTGGCTAACCCTAACCCTACATTTTACTCCAGTTGGTAACGTAGTAGCACAGAGCAGAGGAGTTCAGTTAGAACGAATCAATCTTACCTCTTTAAAATGCACTCTTGCGTATATTTTCCAGTAAGGACCTCGTCTGCGAACCAAAATGCACTCATTTGCGACGGTCCATTTCTTCAAAACCGATGCGATCGTTCCAAACAACCTCGTTCCCAGGGTTTTTCTCCTCCCATTTTAAAGTGCCTATAACCCTCAAATACATAATTATTTTCAGAATCAACTCTATGCACATTGAATAGTTGAATGGTGAAATATTTCTTCTTTCAAACGTCGCGTTATTGAGTTACAGAGATTTGAATTTACAAAATGCTACTTGTTTTCACCTCCAAGTAATATTTTTTACGAATCAATTCACTATCCACAGTTTAGTTTTAGTATTTATCAAATTAATTATCCTCAAGCTGTAAACTGCGCATTATAAATTGGCGTAGAAATAATGGCAAAATATGCAAATGACTGCAAAAGATGTTAGTAGACTAAGCACCTTCCATACCACCTGCTTGCGAAGAATTATGAGGGTTTTCTGGCAAAATATAATTTCCAATAACGACCTCTTGGAAGCTTCTAAGCATGAACCAATGAATATTATTCTCAAGGGAAAGCGATGGCGATAGGTTGGCCATACCCTGAGGATGGAACCATCAGCCCATGCCAGAATAGCCCTAACATGGACACCCGAGGGTAGAAGAAAGAGAGGGCGTCCACGCAGCACATGGAGGAGGACGATGCTGGGGGAATTGAAAGAAGCTGGAATAGTGTGGTCAGCAGCAGTGAAAAGAGACCAGGACAGAGATGACTGGAGAAACCTAGTAGAGGTCTTATGAGCCATTCGGCACGAAGAGAATGAGTGAGTGAGTGAGTGAGTGAGTAGAAGAAGGAAAATGATTTTGGAACACTAACATGGTGAAGTATGAAAGCAATCCAATGATGTGTTTCCTGCGAAACTGTGATTTCAAAACATACACCCCGCGCCAAAAATACTGAGTCGAGGCTTCTTAAAGTGTAAATCTATATTTTATACATATTAAAAAAAAAAAAAAATTCGACGTCACATCCTCACGTCACCATTTATTTTAATGCACTTAATCAAGTACAAGATTTTCTGCCAGCAGAAACATGATTCCCATAGAATCGGTTTAAAACCGCACAAAAACAATGTTTGTTTTAAATCTCCCTGCCCTGATCAAACATAATTACCACCTGGTACTGAGCTGGAAACTAACCGGGAAGACGGGAAGAGAGCCATGGGTATACCGGCGGTAGCAGCTAGAAAGGAAACTAACAGCGAAAAGAAAAGTGGATAGATCGAAAGAAACAAAGAAGGGGAGAACAGTATGGCAGTATGGCAGTTTTTGGCTCCTCTCCCTCTTCGCTTACTTGTTACAAGAAAGTTACCTAGTTACAAGTAATTTTCGCAACAATAATGTCGTTAGAATTAGTGGTATATTTCTTTGAACACACGTTCAAGAAATTCACCAAAATCTCGATAATTTCCTGTAATTTGGCACATTAAAGTTGTTGTCTATCGCGTCCTCTACAAAATAAATATATAAATGACTAAACATTGGTAATCATGTGATATGACGTAAAAATTACGTTTACTTACATATTGGTAATCGTCGTTTTGCCCTATTGGATTTAATAATTATCCCCCCCAAAAAAAACATTTATTAGTACAAACTTGGTCCACATCTAAAACAACAAGCTTTAAAAGCTTAAATTCTTAAAAAAAGGCTAATGAAAGCAAACAATTTAAATGTATTTAAAATTGTTATATAGCTGGAGTTTTTGTCAATACAATGCGCGCGTTGATTGGTTGATTCACCGTCACATTACATCTAACAAACAAAGTGTTTCCCGCCAATTGTGCTAAGCGGGCAACAATTTTGACGTCAGAGGGTAACATTGCACTGTTGCCCGCTAGCGCACGTGATCAGACCGTGACAAAAGGTGGCATGATTATGATAGATCGAGTGCTCGGAGCGTTTTTCAAACTGTCTTGTGTTGTGTTTTTTTTGTGTTGCTATATAACAAATCACTTAATGACTGATCCCTCGAGAAACAGTGAATTTTGTTTCCCACAAATCTCGATGTTTCCCTCGACTTCGTCTCGGGAAACATCGAGATTCTCTCGGGAAACAAAATTCACTGTTTCCCTCGAGACCAGTCATTAAGTGTTTACTGTTTACTGACTCCTCCTGAAAGCGTCACCCTGCTTGAATGAAAACTTTCCAGACGCACACCTGCCTCTATGCGTCGGGGGTAACTGTTTCCATTACACTTGCTTGAATGTTTTTAAATTGCTTTAGTTCTACCGCATTGTTTCTAAATGCTACAGCATGCTTTTTATCAAAACCTGGACAGTTTTCTCTTCTTTTGCTTGGTTCAGCTTGGTTCAGTGCATCGTTTCTCCTGCAAAAACGTTTCTTTAGAAACTCACGAAATTCCTTCATCTGAGCAAAATATATTATGAAGTTTGCTAAACCGCTGAAATATCCAGCAATACCGCCACTTCCATAACGAATTATGTAATCGGTTGAAAAATCACGTTGTGGTTTAGCTATCTGACCATACGCGATATTACCTATGTAGAAAAAGTATGGAATGATAAAGGCGAAGGTTAGGGCGATGAGAAGAGTTATTCCTTTTATTTTCCTGGCTCTCAGATAAGCTTTGAACGTATTGTTGATTGTTCCATTGGCAATTTGTCTTCTTCCCCTAGACCACACAGTTTTCATCAAACATATGTTGAGGTAAGTTACCAAGGCACACGGTAGAACATACTGAAGTGGGAAGATTATGAGCGATATTCTAAATGGATAGAAATCCTGGTCACCACTGCAGACGACGGTGTAATGAGTGTTGTTAAGCTCCAGTCTTTTTCCATTGTACGCGGCTGCAGGAAACAACATAACGACAAGTCCCAATATCCACGCACACATGATAATTTTACGCTTTTTGGAGAAGCTGGAAGCGCGTAGAACAGTTCGAGTTGATAGATACTTTTCAAGACTAATCGCGACTAGATTGTTAACTGTAATAGTCGAAAATACGAAGTTTGCATATCTCACTACTCTACACCCCCAACCACTTTGGAATACATCAAACGATATTTGTGTGCACAGAAGAGGAAATGACACCGCACAAGAAAGTATATCTGACAAAGCCAAACTTTTTAAATACAAATCCAGAGTTCTCACAAAATTGCATGACTGGACTGAGTTTCTCGTCGGCTTTTGCCAGAGAAAGTAAAATATAAAACAGTTGCCCATTAATGCCATTCCAGCAATAGTTGCGAGGATGAAGCAGAGAACACGTTTTGCGATGTCACCAGCCGGCGTGAAGACGTAGATCGCATCCATCGTATCTGTGTGGTTTGTAGTAAAATTGGCCCAAGGCAACCAGAAAATTTCGTTGTTGTCCATGTCCTCGAGACTTCATCTTAAAAATAAAATAGTTATCATGTTAAGTTAACTGTCTTTTTTGGAATATTGTTTCTTTTAAATTATCGCGTGTAGTTTCTATAAGAACATTAGAACAGTATATAGTTTGTTGATATTTTTTAAGGAGGCGTGCTGGCTGCTTTGTAAAGAAACAAGATATAAACAGTGGCTCGCAGATATTGTACTGTTGATGGATATATATATATATATATATATATATATATATATATATATATATATATATATAAGCTATTCAGAGAAGGGAACAAAGGTTTTCTAACGATCTGTGATTTGTTTGTTGTCGTCTTTTGACCGACTTTCCAAATGTTTTGTGTCGTAATTTGATCTAGGATAAACCGGGAGTTTCCTAGGAACACGTTCGGTTAAATGTCCACTAATGGTAAAGACAACTGACAGAGACCTTATTTTTTAGCCATACTTTTTTAGCAAGATAAGGGGAGATCCTGACCCCAGTGAGTAATATGTGTGAATTAACCCAAGTGTGCAATCTGCTTAATATGCCGAGTAAGCATCGATTTTCTTTGCTGGACATTTTGGCGAATAAACAGTAAAGAAATCAACAAGACTTCGCTTATTACTCGTGGCACAGCCAACGAGTTGTAGATTCGGCTATAACTTTTCTTTTCTTTTTTTTTTTCAGACACCACGCAGCTCTTAACAAATTCAGTTCTAATTTCATTGGGCCTGGGATATCACGCAGCTCTATTGTTTTCAGGGCTGGGGTAGATTGTTGTGTTGTTTGTTCTATTGTTTACTCAGAAAATCAGAGAAGACCTTGTAAGAGATGCGTACTGCCCCTTATTACGTGTCACATAAGCGCATGCAAATTCATACACGCATATATTTTAGTGCCATTGGTCTGATTGGTAAACACGCGACCTCGCGATCTCGCTCCTGATTTTAAGAGGGCGGGACAATCTCTCCGTGTCAGTTGACTTGAGAAACAGGAGGAACAACTACAGCGTACAAACAAGTTTTTAAGACAATGCAAGGCATTCATGGATGAATAGGACCGTTGTGTGTTTGGCTTAGTGATCGAGGTTTCAACTGTTGCCATCAGAATGTACATGGAGTGAATGTAGCGTAGTCTTCCTTTTTAGCCAGACTGATAACTGTTATGTTTCTCGTTACTTAAAGGGACTAAAACAACTCAGGAATTAAACTGCAATGGTTTAAATATGCCACGCGAGTTCGAGCTGTGTTCGACTTCTTGTACTTTTCCATCCATATTAGACCAAAATCTATCAGTAGATATTTTTCTCTTTCCCCTACCCAAAACAATCCTAGCTTCACTGGTATCTAATCTCCGGGGGCGGGGGGGTACTCAACAAAGTTTTGTACGGGGATGCTCCGCCCCGAGGTCCAAACCCTTACCCTTTCATATACCATTTTTGACAGGAAAGGTACCCCTTTCATATACCTTTCATTGAAAATGGTACCCCTTTCAGATAGCCTTTACGTGCGTCTGTTTGATATATTTTGAAAGGCCCTTTTTATAATACTTAAATGGCAGTTTTCCCTGACCTTTTTTATACTTCAACTCGTGTTTTTGTTTCCATTTCCTATTCTTCGTGAAATCCCTACCCTTTGTCACATACTTCAACTCGTGAAATACCGACCCTTTCATGTACCTCCAGCCTAAAAAAGGTACCGCTTTCGGGCGGAGCATCCCCGTATAGCCCATTATAGGGAGTACCACCCCCCCCCCCCCCCCCCGGATCTAATCGCCAATCTCCCGGTCAAAATCAAATATATAGTGGTGACTAGGTACGAGTCAGATAATAAAACAATTACATTCAACAATATTGTCTTCCAGAACATGGAATACATAACCGAGAATCCATTCAAGTCGCTATTCATCACGAATCATACACTTAGAGTTATTAACCTCAGGTTTTGAGTAGTCGACATCTAACAACCTGGTTTGTAACCTCGAATGCCTTTCTTAAACCACGGGTTTTTTTTATCATCCCATTCGGCCTAGGTTTCGACTGAGCCCAGGCTAACAAATACTTTTTTGATCATGAGTTATGCAGTCAAAATAGACTTAAATCGGTCGTTCGCATAGATTCTCTTTCGTTCCGTAATACAGTTTTCCGCGCTTTCAAAAAAAGATATTTTTAAATACACAATAAATGGCCAGCTATTGAATTTTTGATTACCATGGTGAAAACGTTTCAGTCAGACAGCTGACTCGAAACAACGATTTCAACAATAGGGAAAGATGAAAGGTGAAACAAATCTTTTATTTTTGAAACTATATAAACTGCAAAATTGATTATGTATCATTCGATTAGAATGGTGTGTAAACTGCGCTGAGATATTTTTACCTACAGGCATATTTACAACGATTAGAAAAGAAAATTCATCATGTTGTGTAAAATGTCCATTTGCTAGAATTTTCTTGTCTTTCTTGTCTTCACTCTCTTATAAAAAATATAATTTCCCGTTATATATATTTACATATCTTATCAACATGTTTATTGCTTATGTTCGCAACAGACTTTTGCACGCAATTTATATGCTATTTTAAAACACCTAATAAATGGTGTTCGCGAGCAAAGATTTCAAAAATGATGATGAAAACTACAATTCGCGCCGATGTCGTATTTAAGGCAAAAAGCAAGATAATTCTCAACTCACTAAGGACACAAGTGTTTTTTTCTCAAATAAGGAAAAGAAGGTTTATTGTTTGGAACCTCTTCAAAACAATCAATGAAAATAAATAAAAGATGCAAATTAACGCATTTTATGGATTACATTATACAGATTGCTTGCAAAGTGCTTTGGTCGTGAAAACCTCAGACCGAATGATATTTTTCCCCTCAGAAAAAAAGACTCAAAGAAAATTAACAACGAAACACGTCGTGTCTTGTGCATCTATATGTTACGTTCAGTCATGTATTTTATTTGTGTCCTTTATAGTTCCCACCCATTTTTTGCCAGACTACATGAATCTCGTCATTTTTTACCCCCTTGCAATTTTATTTCACTTATTCAGCTCGATTTCGTCTCTTCGTCGAGTTCAATATATACGAAACAGAAAACGTCAAATCGCAAGTTACACTGATTCTGGCCGAGCTTAGATTAACTCTAAGAAAAGCTAGTTGCTTGGAAAGGCTTATAGAAAAACTAGTTGCTTGGAATGGCTTATAAAAATAAAATTCAACTAACATTAATAAATTAATATGTTTTATTTTGTTTTAACAGATCAAAAAATGGAAGCATAATAGTGTAAACATAACCTCAGTAAGCAATACTCCGCAAAAAAAAAAAAAAAAAAAAAAACGAAAGAAAGAAAGAAAGAAAGAAAAATTGATATAAAATCGGAAAATCTTAGACATACTTCCACAATCTTCAGATTTTTTCTCGGATTTCTTCAAGAATGCGAAGTACTTAAAAAATAATTGTCGGAATATATTTCTGTAAAATAACCTATGCTACATCCTCTAAGAAGAAATTATTCCTTGTCCAAAACACTAAGGCATTCAGTAAAGAAAATATTTTAAGAATAGAAATCATTTGTCCAGGGAACTAATCTTTGCGGTCTCGTTAATTTGGTCTTTTATCCTGCTTTTAATTTTATCGCTGTTCAACTTGTCCCACAAAGTTAAAAACTGTGTTACGGCGTTGTGAGAGTAACCTCAGACTTATCTCGCTCTTGACGGCGACAGCAGTGCAATGGAGCGATTATTTCTTTGATCATTCAAATTATCGTTGCTGCAATTCGACCTTTCGAAAATTCGGCAAACAGGTCTCGAAATACAGCATTTGTATGGGAAAAACTTGAAATTCGACGTCACATAAAAGTCGTCAAATTATACATCTGAGAAATTCATGAATGGCTAACTTATGATACTGGCTAGGTAAAAATTATTTTTGTATTAAAATTCTAGCTATACCATTTTGTCTATTAAAAATTTTGACGGACTTGCACGCTTTGTATACCAGGTAACATCTCTCAAATTTTACAAGAAAAATATTTTACAAAGTATCTAATGTTTACCATTCGTCAAATTTTCAGATGATAATATTTGTAATCGAATGCCGGAATTTTCTCCGTGATACAAACACTTCGCGACCTATTTGCCTCAATTTCAAAATGGCGGATTTTACTTTGAAATGATCCATCACAAGAGCATGTACACTATAGTCAACACTTGAGAACTAATTCGTTGCAGCGTTGCGATGATATATTGTTGCAAATGGCAATTAGTTTGTTTTATTTTTATCGACAATCTAAAACGTCTCCTTAACAAAATCACTATGAATGCCAACTCGTTTGTTTGCACATGGAATCTCCTTAATAAATTTATCGCGAAATTATCTTTTATGAATTTATATCATTTTTTATGTTCTATTTTGAAAGTTAAATAATTAAAAAAACACAAAGCAATTCTTGGTTGCAGTTCCTTTGCAAGGTCATGCAAACTCCAACCAACAATATCTTTTCTGTGAAAATATCTCAAACCTTTTAACCACGAATTCATCCGTACATATAATGTTAATGAAGCATTTCAGTCATTTTTTTTTTCAAATGGCAGAATTGAAGCAAAAGCTAGACATTTTCCAAAATTACACATTTGCCGGTCTGTCCACGTGGATGAAGCCCTGAGGTTAGATCGTTTCAATCGCAGTTTGCTTAATTTAAATGTTTTAACATTTTTTTAAACGAAATGAGATTCGGCAATTTTGTAAAATTTTTGATTTGACCTCGCCCTAAATGTTCATTTACACTATTCTAGTTTAGTGAAAGCAAATCAACGTCAAGATTTTTGCAAGATTTTGGGCCACAGCACATCGATAGAGTGTAACCGATCTATTCTTTATACAAATTTAAAGTAACACTTACGCAAAAAATCGACGCCACGTCCTCACTGCACCATTTATTTTAATGCAATTCAGTACAAGCTGTTCTACTAGCAGATAAATGGAGTCATTTGCTTCCGTCAGCTGCAACGAATGAACAGTTTATTTAAAGAACACTGCTTTCATTGTAATTTTCGTTATATGCTATGCTTGGATCGATTATATCTTTATCAATGCATTATCTATTTACGTAGCTTGTCAATCAAAGCGATATAAAATGGCCATAATTCATATTTTTGCTTCGTATCTGACTAACTCACTTAGTACTTCTGCATAAACACAAAATAGCCCTGCGAGAGGAAAATATCAAGTGCATCCATTAGCATTCGGCCATCAGCTGCCAAAGACAATTAATTATACCAATTTTCGTGTGCTAGTATAATGGTTTTTAACAAAAATGGACCTAGTTTTTTAATTAAAAATGTTGACAAAGCCTCAGTCTAAAATTTTTCCTACAATTTTCTTTATCCAGTTAGTTTAAAAACCGGACAACATTAAGAACAGAAATGTAAATTACTCACCCACTGACGCTTTAAGTCCGGTTTTAAAACAAAGAAGGAATAAAGGAATTGGGTCTCCAGGATCAAAGAAGAACCTTGCCGGTGGGATTTGAATCCACGACCTGCACGCAACTCACCACGAAATCCAAATGGCTAAAAGTAATCAACAACGTTTACCTAAAAAACTGATGGAACGAGTCGAGCAAACAAGTCACTTCCGAATAGTTTTTTCGATCATTTTCTGGACGTCACAATATTTCGACAATATTTTACCTCCGATAAATAGCCTAGGCTAATTTTGACGTCATATTTCCTTAGTTACCATAGCAACCGATTCTCCCCAAACATTTGCCAAAATGTGTCTCCGGGAAAAAATAAATCAACAAAGCTGCAGATACCGTGAACGATTTAAAAGCTTCTGAGGACGGTATGTGCTAACAATAAATGCTCTTGAAAAAAACCATTAAGAAATACCTTAATTGGAAAAACACCTATTACTTACCATTTTTATGTACAATAGAAACAAAACTGAGAGTGTTCCAACTTAAATTGCTTCATAGAAGAATAGCTAAGAATGACTTTCTTTGCAAGATAGGTATAAAGCAAGTGGATTCCTGCTCATTCAGCAAAGAAACACCAGAAACCCTTGTTCATCTGTTTTGGAAATGTAAACATACCCAAACCTTTTGGGAAAATATGTCTAAGTGGATAACTCAAAACATTACTGGAATGGAGGACTCTTCATTCTCTCCATCTTTTTGTCTTGGTTTAATTGACGGGTGCAGAAAGGTGCTTTCTAGCTTTCATTTGAGTTGCCAGACATGCATGCTTCCTTGAAGGTCTAAACCCACTATATATATAGAATGATAAACTGCATCACAAAAACTGAGTACTGTTCCTACTACTTTTAGCATCGAGATTCTCGGGAAACAAAATTCACTGTTTCCCTCGGGACCAGTCATAAAGTGTTTAGTATTAATGTTCGGTAACAATAGTCAATCTTTGGAATGGCAGTAGGTTATTGCTTATAAACAATACTGCTAGTAAGGATAAATTTCTCTTGTTAGGATATTTATTAACTTAGCATTAAGGCTTCGTAAATCGGGACCAAGGTTACCAAAAGTAAAGAAAAAACACATAAAATGTTTGGATAGCTCTTTTTGGGAGTCTTAAACTTTTAAAATATTTTGACTTGGTGTGTTTAACGGCAAGAAGCTAAGTTAACAGTAAAACGCAATTCTAAAAGTGCTTAAAAGGACCATCTCAATAAGAAACGTTTTAATTTGTCTTTCTTTCTATGAACGAACTGCAAATTAAAAAATTTATTGGCTACAGTTAGAAAGAGTTCGATTACTAAAAAAGGTATGTGGTACATACAATTTTCTAATTGCGTTTTTTAAAGTGCCTATGAAATGAAATTTTCAACCCATTTTTTGTACTAAAAAATTGAAGTCCATGTTCCACTGATTCATAATTTTCCAATTTAAGTTATGGTCAAGCGCGCAATCTATCTTTTTTCTTACCTCAAAGTTGGTCTATTTGAGCCAAAAATATGAGACAACCAGCGCGTGGCCAAAATATGCAAATTAGGACTTGTGACGTCAACAGTTGTACAGACCTTCGTAGTCAACATGGTAGTCAAAAGTAATCGTCGGAGGACATTTCCAACTGACCAAAACTGCAAAAATGTAACTAAAAAAGTGGTTTGTTTACGAGAAATGCTGAAGCGTTTGAAAGCAACACCGCACTTTTGGCATTTTTGCACAACTGATGACGTCACCATGTTATTTGCTTCTGTTTCTGTTTTTCTGCCGTGAGGATCAGTTTGCCGTTTTTTTTGTGAAGTGAAGCTCCCCGATGAAACACAGCGGTTCACCGCCGTGTTGTACGCTTATGTTTTATTGTGTAAACAACTGCTAGATTACAATATAGCGTTTTAAAGCACGTTTTACTGGTTCTACACCATACTACAAGGCCTTTTTAATAAGACCTTCACTTTCTTCGTTACGAGACGGTTCTTTAAACGCTATCGATTCCTGCTGATTTTAACTTAGTCCAATGGCCTCGCGCAAACAGTGGAACTATAGAATTGCGCGATACCTCGATCTTGAAATACCGATATTCTGGCGACCTTTCAGGCTGCGTCACACGACGTTATTAGCACCGAACAAGTTGTTAAAAAAAATCGCGTTGGGCAGTGGAAATTTTAACGCCGTGGCCACAAACTCTTGCAATTCTGTGTAGCAATAACTCCTTACTATTGTCCGGAAAATACCTCGCGACTATAATTTGGTTTAATACCTGCCTTATCGGCTGTGTAAGAATGAATTTACTGAATTGTTACTAACCACTTCATTTTGTAAAAGGACGCGATATTTATGGTGCAAAATCGTTAGTGCGTCTTGCAAATTTCGAAATCTTCCTTGTTTTAAGTTTTTGTTTCATAAAAGAAATTTCATACGATTGTGAAAAAATATTTACCAGTGTTTAAGATTGAAACAGTGAATTTATAAACATGAAGGTGCTCGAGATGACAGATGTTTTTTCTTTGAATTGTCGGTGGTGTTGTTGGACGTGTTGTTGATGTTGCGACCACCAAATGACTTAAACAAAAGACTTAAAAAACACTAGCTAAAAACATCACTTTGTTTAATTAGCTAGAGGTCATTTAATAACCATTTTGAATTTTATGAGAAAACTTTCTATGGATTATAATTTGGTGTTTATTTATTTCGAATTTTTTTAAGTCATATCTCACCTAAACAACTTCCAGGCTACGTAATATTCCAAACAATATAGCTAAGCCTTGTTTTGTCTTATAAGTATGAAACATCTGCCAAGAGATAGAAATTAGGCCTGAAAAATATGTTCCCTCGCATTCATAAAACCGTTGGCAATTTTCAGGATACGCTAGCTCATTCAGAAGACCATTTAAGTTACTAATTTATGAAGCCAATTAACACTATATTTTATATTTTCATCAGAAAATTTATAAATAATTCAGAAGCATAGATTCCAATCAAAAAGGAAAAGAAATCGTTTTCACGAATTGCCTTTAAACGTAGTCAAATATGATCATTCTGATCGAGAAGCTCATAAAGAGCCGGGTTTTGAGTTATACGGGGTTCTGACAAAGTGCAAAGTTATACTTTTATTAACGTTCTGAATTGTTCCATAGTATATAGTTCCATAGTATATATTATAATTTTCGAAAATTTAAGGTGGCTCTGAATCCCACCTACAGAATTTTTTTAAACTTTGCCAAAAGTTGCGTCTTATTCTACTGATCAAAATTCGACAATAAAAATGGGATTCACCGAGTTTTTAGTTATGAACACTGAAAGGTAAAATTAAGGGTGTTTTCAGCACGTTATACTGTTGCTATAGTAACATATTGTGCCACAAATATGATAACAACGTGTTCACCAATCATTGGGCATTCGTTTGATATCATGATTGTAGCATCAACTGATAAAGAGTGGTTATAATGACCCATCAAATTCTAAGTCTTGAAAAGTGCTGGAAACAGTTGGGAGCCACCTTAATAGAACATATTCGTATTCTCGGCATTGAGCCGGAACTAGCATGCAGTCGAGGCTCATGCGAAGCAATCTTCCTCTTTTTCACAATTTTAACCAAAATGTGAACTTATATAGCCATTCACACTGCAGTCCTTTCTCTCCACACTCATATATATTTCATATATATTTCTTCATATATATTTCATTGTTTAAGTGACTGCGCGATGCACTTAGGGACCGTCGACATATTCACGTTTAAGTCAGGCCCCCCCTCCCCCCAATCCCCCCTCCTTAACACTTGAAATTTTGCTGCCCCAAAAGTCACTGCATTCCAGTCGCCACAGTTGAGTGCGAATACTATCATGCATTACGTGAAGATGTCAACGGTATTAACACAATTTACCGCTTTGAAATGGCTTTTTCGCTGGTAACGTTAGTTTTCTCAGTTTGACATGTGCTTATTATAGGAAATTAACGACGTATGTTATTAACGCAAAATTTCAAGAAGAGGCTGAGGAAACAGGTGAAAATAAATATTTTACAACAACTTGGCCACAAAAAGTCGTTCTGGGCTCTGGAAAAAATCCGGAAACTGGGTCGAAACAACAGGGAATATACCGTACGAGAAGAGGAAACACCCCCAACCTGAGTATTTTCTAGGAGTATGCGATTCAAGAAAAATTCATTGCCAGACTCGTGAATTCCACGTTAAATTTCACTTGAAAAACCGATATCGCCGTCATCGGCTTCGCGATTCGGGCGATATCGGTTTTTCGCATCAGATGAAATTTATCGTGGAATTCACTCGTCAGGCAATGAATTTTTCTAGAGTATTGGTGAACTCCAATTATTCCCCAATATATCTGTCAAGTGTTAGCAAAATCGGCTTCTAAAGGCCCAAGATAAGATAAGATGTGTGACATCCCTGCCAAAATTTTACCTTGTGAATTTATTCATGGCCAGGTAACTTCCGCGACCTTAATTCTTAAATAGAAGTTTTCATTCTATATGATAAAAAAATTGGCGCTACGTGCAGCGGCGCTGTGATCCACCTACTATTTATCATACACAACTGAGTTGCAAATATATCACGTGCAGTAAAATTTCAAATTTTTATTTAAAAAAATGCGGTTTCTGCAAAGGGCAGATCAAATTTGATGAAGTTTTACTTTCTCTTAGCTGTTAAAACCGCCGATTTTTTTAGCTCTGTATGCTTGAAATCCTGTCATAATCCAAAATAATTTAAACGGCTTTTCTTTAAATGACGTCCACTAAAACTCAACTTTATCCGCCTCTTTTGAAGGCGATGGGTCGCGTGTTAGTAACATCCTTTGGCGTCCGATCCTTTTCTTGAAAATTTTCGGAAACTTTTTTAACAACAATTCGATATTTCATTTTGCTTGTTTGTCATTAATAGTGTTCGATTCTTTGAAATAAGAGAACCATTTTATTGCAACTCTGCTATTTTCTTTTTACGGTTAAAATACGAGAATAAAATTGTCTTTTTGAGGATTGACAATTGCTGTCTCAGCAGATCAAAGGATCAAGCGAAAAAAATAGAAATCGTCGAAAATAAAAATTCTGCATTATGCATGCGAACATCAACCAGGGTAATAAATTAACATCGCTGACACAAACCGCTTCATTCGTCCCATCATGGCTAACCTCACGGACTCAAATTTTACAAACTTTAGCAACACGTTTACGAATAGTACCGCAGAAGACGAGAAAGCAAATGCGTCGCTTAGGGTTAGTTATATCATCACCATATTCATTAACAGCATCACGTGTCCCTTCACAGTTCTGCTTAACGTGTTGGTGATAATGGCGGTGAAAAGAAGACCAAGACTCCAGACCAACGCCAACATCTTGCTGGCCTGTTTAGCAGCAACTGACGCCTTAACTGGTCTCACGTCGCAGCCTTCGTTTATCGTGTGGAAAATAAGCGAGTCACTTGGTATGAAGGGCATCCGAAAAAAAGCCATTTTTTTCTACGGTATTGTCATGCACGTCCTGTCAATTTGTTCGTGTCTTCATCTAATGTTAGTTACTGGTGAGAGACTCATAGCGATCAAATTCACCAGTGTATTACGAAAACATTGTTACCAAGCGAAAAATTATAGTAGCGGTGATCTCATGCTGGATCAGTTTACTCTTTTCGCTGAGACATTCAAACGCCGGAAAGAGCATTCAAAGTCTTGGGACGTTTTAGTAGCTCTCATTCTGATATCGTGTATTGTTTTCGTTGCTTCTTCCTAAGTAATTTTGTATCTTGAAACGCGTCGCCATCAAAAGATGATCAAAACTCAGCAGATGCCGCAAGAAGAAGTGGAAAGATTCGCTAAAGAGAACAAAGCGCTCAAAACAACTGTGTATGTAGTCGGTGCTCTGGCGCTGTGTTTTTTGCCCATGGGTTTTTCATTTGTTTATAATGTAATAATGAATGCAAAGCCGCCGGCGCACAAAGTTATTTTTCCGTTTGTCCGCACGTTTGCCATGTTAAATTCTCTTCTTAATCCATTGATTTACTGCCTGCGACAAACAAAAATGAGAAAGTTTGTTTTTCGAGAGCAAACACAAGTCGTGTATCCTGCTCACTGATAACTGAACTGAACTGGATGAGTTTACGAAAACGTAATATTGCCCGGATGTCGCCGCACCTATAAATGAATGAATGAATGAATGAATAACTTTATTTACCGAGGGTGACACATTACAGTTATAAAGCATACTGAGTTGTGTATAGAAACTCTTAGACACTTATCGCAATTGTAAAATAAATTTAAAATGTCAAATCTTCAATGTAAAAAACTAAGCTAACCAACAAACACTGTATGTGCTAGAAACAAAAATGCTACAGATTATTAAAAGTATCAATTCATTAAACAACCGTTTGCCACTCAAAAGTGCTTGAAAAATAACATAAATGCAAGAATCGTTCCATTGAAGTAAATGACATGAAACTAATTTAAAAAATGAAAGCATCGAGTTTAGAGTGGTTTTACTTCATCTGTGAAATAGATAGTAGGGTTTTACGCCGTAGTACTTCGTATCAGTTTCTATTATCCTCGAATATTAGACCGATTACAGTTAGAGTGATTTTACTTCATCTGTGAAATAGTTAGTAGAATAGTACGCACTTTTAGACTATAATTCCTTTGTTTTCTTTTGTTTAATTTTGACTATCACACACTAATTGTTAGATAGTGTTTCACAGATGAAGTAAAATCACTCTAACCCGTGAAATAGTTAGTGGAATAGTACGCACTATTGGACAATAATTCCATTGTTTTCTTTTGTTTAATTTGGACTATCACACACTAATTGTTAGATAGTGATTCACAGATGAAGTAAAATCACTCTAACCCGTGAAATAGTTAGTGGAATAGTACGCACTATTGGACAATAATTCCATTGTTTTCTTTTGTTTAATTTGGACTATCACACACTAATTGTTAGATTGTGAATCACTCTATCAAGGTCTAGCGCTAGTGTAATAGAAAGTGATAGATTGTGTTACACACTTACTAATAGTTTCTGTTTCACAGTTGAAGTAAAATCACTCTATTCACCAATCGGTAGTCTATTAGTTCCAGTGATGTTATAGACAGTACTACAAACTGATTGTAAAAATTTAAACAAAATTACCTTCGCCACTTTAAGGTGCACTTCATAAGTAGAATATATTACAGGCTATTGTAAGAATAAACAAGTCCGTACCTTTTCCTTTGGTTGTGTTGAATGGGGTTAAAACATGTCATGTAGCTAAATTGAATCTTGACGCACCCTTAGCTTATATAATAAATGTAGGTATACACGGCACCTTAGATTGTACTTTTTGCGCTGTTTTGGTCTTAACGGGTTATATTGCCCACTTGTTTGTAAAAGGTCAATGGCCGTTTTTATGCTAGAGACGTTAATATCGTCTGAGACGTTAAAGTCGTCTCGAGACGACTTTAACGTCTCAGTATAAAAACGGAAAATAAGCCAGACGGATTTAACGTCTGACGACTTTAACGTCTTATTTTAAGTGCGTCGTTCAGACGCACTTAACAGACGACGTTAACGTCTCAGACGTTAAATACGTCTAGTATAAAAACGAGACGGCTTTAACTGGGACGAATTTAGCCCTATTTGTATATTCGCGTTCTCAAAATTTATTTGGCGACGAGTTTATTCGTGTCCAATCACTTCCGAGAATAACTTTTTTTAGAAAATCTTGTGTTTTTTCTGTTGTTCCGTCCACTTTAATGCGTCCCGTTTTATTCCAGACGCATCAGTAACGTCTGAGACGTTAAATACGTCTAGATGACTTTAACGTCGCTAGCATAAAACCAAAGCAAAAAATCTACGCGATCGAAGCGAATTTCAACATACATACATACATACATACATACATAGTTTATTTGGTAAAGCAGGTTAAAAATAAGGCAGCTAAGCTGATGTGGACCTGCTATACTATCTAAAAATTATACTAATTACGTACAAAGTTATAAAATTGAATGCATACAATAAAAGAGTCCGTAAAAACATAAAAAAAATGCTTTGGCGCCGATTTTGACTAAAATTCAACGGTCATAAATTCCTACAAAACGTGGGACTTTAGGGGACCTTGTATTGCATTTAATAGAGTCACTCTCCGGGCACTATCAGGCGTAATTATACGCTAATGTTCCCAGGATTAAAAACGTGAAACACGGCAAAATAGATCAAGGGTTAAAACACAACAAGGAAACGAAGTGGATCAGGCATGCATGCCACTCGAAACAAAGACAAAAAACTACAAAAATATTGCGATACATAGGCAAACAGGCTTGGATCAAATGATATCTAAGTAAACTTTAATGTACATAGAAACCAAATAACGATTTGATTCACCTTTTATCGCGTTGAAAACGAAGAGAACGTCTCGCGAAGATTAGTAAAATTTCACCACGTGTACTCGCCATCGCAGTAAATTCGATAATTACGCGCTAGGCGTCATGGGATACCTGAAAAATCCTCCTTTGAAGATACCCGTACCACCACCACCAGGAGTAACGTTTAGTACCTCACTGGTCTCCTGAAAGTGATTGGCTGCTTGAAATCGTGGTTAATTATTTAAAAATGTTTTTTCTTTTCTACGTACATGACAAATGGCAAGCGATGCCATTTTTAACGGTCGATGCCATTATTAACATGCATTGGTAACCAAGCCTTTTGTAATGGTCAACCGTGATAGTTTTTTTTATTACAATTTAATGGCCCCGGCATTACTTTACAAAATAAGAGAAGAAAAAATTATAATAATAATAAAAATAATTTAAAAAAGAATAGTAAGGCCGTAAGGATGGTCAGCAAAAGAGTCTAAGACACCTTATTCAATAAATATAGGTATAAATTACTCAATTAATAAAGTGTAAAATTATATAAAATCTATATAAAATTTAAATATGACGTGAGATAACAATTTATCTTAATATCCAACTTAATAGCATGCATTCACATGCTGAAAAATTGAAGAATTGAAAAGCTGGAATGTCGTCACAAGATATGAAAGAATCCCACAAAATGCGAAAAAAGGGTATTCCTTTATAGACCATCAAAGTCAGCCTTGATTGATTATGCCTGGATTGGGGTGAAAGTAGGCCATCATTATTAGATAAAACTGGGTTTAGGTAAAGCGATTATTAGACCTAAGCTAGATTCGCGATTAGGTTAGATCTAGGGATAGGGTTATGGTTATAGATGTATCAAGTTAAGAAAAGCACCTTTTACCTTATTATCACTTATTTTCGCGCGACTTTTATTTCGCGAATTTGGAATAGAAATATTTCGCGGGACTTAAATTTCGCGATTTTGACGAATCACCGTTTTTCAAGGTAATTTCGCGAATCAAGTAACTGGTGCTCGTTTTTTAAACTTCCATTTCTGTCTGTTTCAGTGCCATAACGGAATCAAACGCAACAAGCAACTGGCTGAAATGTTCAACGCACTGTCAACAACATAGTAACATCTTTTAAAAGTACACTGATATAAGCAACCGAGGCACTATTCTCGATGGCGCTGTCAATTAGCTTTTACATAAGGATCGCCTCAATGTTTTCAAATGGATCTCCGGTTCAGGCGATAAGGTTGTCTTCCCTTGAACAAGTTCGGATATTCCCGCTTTGCTCCATCCTTTTGCAATGTGCCGCTTTTCTACACTGCCTGTCAAGTGGTTGTAAAAGCTCACCAGTCAGGTGGCATGTAAGGGCTTCAGCACAGATAGCCAGTGAAATTGATTGCGGATATCGACGCTTTTGAAAAGAATGAAGCCATCACGAAGAGGCCAAAGCAGCTGATCACAGAGAACTATAGGGAGCCAGATGCCGATGGCAAATTTGAAGACTGTACTGAAGAAGTGTTACAGGAACTAATAGGCCATTTGCACGATGACGTCATTTGACTACTACTACCAGAATCCTTCAGTTTTTTGTTTTGTAGTGCAAATTAGGGCTATTGTTATTTAAACCGCACTGGGATTACAAAATTTAAATAAGAAAGGAAAAACGAAATGAATTCTGGTAGTAGTAGTCAAATGACGTCATCGTGCAAATGGCCTATTCAGCAAGATGAGCCAGATGATGAGGAATAACGGGACATGCGTAGAACTGAAATTTGAGCCCTCCTAATCCTATGTTAACTCCTAGCAAACGGAAAACTTAAATTAAAGATTTTATAAAGGTCACTAAATTTCGCGTCTTTAATTTTCGCGGCACCTTTTTTTCGCGGGACTTTAATTTCGCGAAATTTTTTTAAATCGCGAAAAGCGCGAAAATTAAGTCTCGCGAAAATAAGTCATAATAAGGTATATTTAAATTTTTCGTGGGTTTGCCGGATCAACCCAGTGGTCTGGTGGTGAAGGAGGGATGTCAGCATGCAGAGGTTCCGGGTTCGATTCTAGGTAATTAATTGCATTTTCCTTTTTTCTGATAGAAAAAAATAATTCGATAATTCGGTGAAAAATTGTAGCTAAAATGGAATCGCTTTGAGCTCTCGGGCTCGGGTTCGGGTTTCGGGTTTGGGGTTTCGAGCCCGAGAGCTTGCTCACAGGCTAGCTAGATCGCCGATTGCGTATTTTCTCGCCCGCTCTCCAGACTATCCAGTCTAGCAGTCTGCATGAAACTTTCCGGGCCTGGCTCTCTCGCATTCTCGGTACGACCTAAGCGAGGCCTAGAGGACACAAAGAAAGGAGACGAATAAACATGTGCATTCATTTCCTTCGTTTCTGTCCTCTAGGCACCACTATCAAGTTGAATTTTAATAAATCGAAAGGACAATAACATAACCACTGAAACAGGGTCAAACAGCAAAAGGCCGAACCGGAAACTCTATCTGCATCACGCGTGATGCCAAGCGTTACGGGCGTTGGCGTTATCTTGAGAACGTTCTCAGTTCAAATATGGGCATAAGTTCCGCTGGAAATTTTTGTTGCGTCTGGTGTCCTGTGGGCACTTACCGCGGTGACGAAAACTCTCTTCTCAGTTACGAACCAAGCTATACTTTTCATAGGTTCGTGTTCTTCTGTCGTAGTGAGCACAAATTAGCTCTATTTTCACGGGAAATCTTCTTGCAGAGAACGCTCTGAATCCTGTTCTTCAAGCACGTTCGTTTTTCGGCGCGAAGGGATGTGAAATGAACCGTCGAAATTGATGTTGTGTATATTGCACGGACGCAGTCACGTCTTTAATCTTATAATTCATTCTCGATTGCTCTAATAACTGCCTTGGCCGTTTTGCCGCATGGTTCAGTGAAAAATCATTAATCACACTGCGGATAGATTGGTTTAAATGAATCGTCTTTTTTTCGAACCTCTTCACGTTGTCTAGCGTTAGCGATCCATGTTCGCGGCCGATTTTTTCGACTTTACCTTGCAAGTGGACTTGTGTTTGAGGCGAAGGAATATTGTACGGTAAGGCACAGGAGTTTCAAGTGATTAAAACAAGATGTACTCATTCAATGCCGAAATGAATCATTCTCCAAACTTAAGCCCTGCCACAAGCGAGTCTTCTATCGGTTCGCCTTCTTCATCGAGAAGTCCTGCCCGTACAAGCGTTGGCGAAAAACCGATGACAATGGCCGAACTTCAGCAAGAAAATGCTCGCTTGAGGAAAGAAGTTGAAGCGAAAGAAACGAAACTGAACTCTAGCATGAGAAGCATTAAAATGTTTTGGAGCCCTGAACTGAAGAAAGAACGAGCGGCGAGAAAAGGCGAAGAAGAGAAATATGCGAGATTAAGAGAGCAGTTTAAAGTCGTTTCGGAAGAATCGCAGGTAAGGTTAACGCAAGATGTGTTTAATAAGCGGCTTATTGTGTTGTGGTGTTCCCGCTTTTATCGATCGCTTGGGATAAAATACTGTTATAAACGGACTCCACGTTCGTCTTTTCATGTGAAACGGAAGTTGTAATCCGTGAAATGAATAATTTTTACTCTTAAAAACAATTTAAAATGAACGCGCGGCATTTAGGTCTTCTAGGAAGCTTAGCTTATATTGCACCTCTAAACTGATTGATTTAGTGGTACTCAAATTCATGGTTATAGTAAATAAAGCGGACAACATTGTGGAAAAGTGCCGAAATGACTTGTGATTATATCGCTGTGCATTTATATATAACAGTATTCAATAAGAATTGAAACAATAAAACTCTGTGCTAACACGGTTACACCATATGCAAAGTTATTGTTGTAGCCTTTTGACAGCTGTGGGCATGAACCATGTCGACTCTTTTGTTGATCCAGCTCGGCAGAAGGACATTGTGTTAGAACAATGGAAACTTGTAGTTTATTTTTCTGTATAAAATGTCTTTCAGTTATCTGTAATGTGGGTGTTAGCTGTCCAAATTATTCGTTTTGGTCGACCGAGTTGATACCTTGCAGGCGAGAAAGGTTTACAAATGACTTGTAATCTCATTTTCCGTTCATGGAACTTCAATTTAATTTTCCAGCTGTTGCTGTTCTGTGACGTGCTAAACAAAACTCGAAATTTAATTTGTTAATAAGTTTTATGTATTTAACCGTTATGTCATAGTCAACACAAATTTATAACAAATGGATTTTGACAAGGACCTTCTATCTCAAAAATGGAACAAATTCAGGCCCTCAGTCCACACTATAATGCATTTTTACTGATGTTTGCATTTTGCCTATCGCTGTTTCATTCACAAATTTAAATGGAAACAATCGAAAATGGTTTTTGAAATTGGAGACTAATAATACTTGGCCATTAGTTCTTTTTATCTCAGTCCATAAAATGGCAAAAAAAAAAGAACAAGGCCAATATCCAGCCATCTTGTTGAGTGGGCAAGATAGCTCCATCTTGCCTGCACAGGTACTGTAGCTGATCAGAGTGCAGGATTTGCTTCATCTTACCTGTTCGCAGAGCCAGCTGTATCATAATTGACTCTTTTGGGATCACAATGTGGTGTCCATTATGAAGGGAGTATACATGTACAAGGAGGCTAACAGGTCTATTCTTCAGGGCCCAGTTGTTCGAAAGCAGGGTTAAACTAACCTCTGGTTAGGCCTAACCAGAGACAGAGACTAAATTTCTTAATCACGGGTTTGTTAATCCGAGGTTGAAATGGCATTGTTCAAAGCCTGGTAAAAGGACCGATTTAGTTAACCTCGAGTTAACAGCTATTAACTCATGGCTAGTATCCCATAATACTCTTTAGAAGTTGTTTTGAAAAAGTTTGAAGCTGCTTCGCCTGATCCATGATTAAAAAAATTAATGCTTCGAGTAAAAGAATCGTGAAATATTGTAGAATGTAAAGTTAACTTTTTTTAGCTGAATAGTACAATGTTATGTAGCTCTTCTGAGAAGAATTTTGTGAGGATTTCAAGGTCAAGCCTCGCAGGCAAGAAGGAAAAACAGCTCACATTTACGGATTTGTATTCTCAAAGCTACAAGAAGCTGAACTTTTTGTGCATCTTTCTATTTTCAAACAACATGAAAATATTAACTATAGTGTTGTGGAGGTCATCTGCATGTAAAAGAAGAAAAGAAACTCTAGACTGACATCTTGAAGGTTATTTACTTGGAGTCAAAAATGAAAAAAGTACCGGTTAGTGGGAGAGTACTGGAATCATTAATTTCAACAAGCCACTTGTCTGTTTATTTCTCAAGCTTACTAGTACACACGTGTTGGCAGTAGTTTTCTTGCATTCTCGGATATTATCCAAAAAACTTTGGAAAAATGCAGTAGACTTGTATCATTTCAAAGAAAACCGAGCGGATTAATAAAACACTGAGAAGAATATTTTTACTTTGTTATTACATAGAAAATTGGAAAAGGACACAATTCCTTTGTAGTTTTATAATATTGCAGTGCTGACAGAATGGGATCAGTGTAGTGGCGTAAAATAGAGAATAAAGCCAATATAAATTTTTGCAAAAATGTGTTTGCAATATTAAAATTACTTTCAGTTTCGCACGCTGGTGCATAGGGTTAAAAAAATAATAGTTTCAGGGAGGCCAGCACCATTTTGAGTTGTTATTTTCCCGCTTTTCATGGAGTAATTTTGCAAAAATGGCCTCAATGAAGAAATAATTATTTTCCGATAAAACACAAAACTTTATACTGAATACTGAACAGCTTGCTGGCCTTTTCTTAAATTTTTAGCCTCCTACGCAGACATCCTTAGGGCTTGTCACGCAATCTTTCCTCCCCCAGGAAAGATTACGTGATGAGCCCTAAGGACGTCTGTGTAGGAGGCTATTAAATTTTATGCTGGTTTAGGTTTTCTTGAAGTTTGGTTGTAATTTTAGGGGAGACGGAGAGAGCCCAAACAAGTAAAGGCAATCTTTCTGCTGAACCAAAGAGTTCAAAATAAGTGCTATCGTTGCTCTTTTGTTTGAAAAATAAAAAAATAAAAACTCTTCATGGATCTTTAAGAACACTATTTATCTTGTAAAAGGTATAAACTAAGCCAGGGAGAACTGTCAATTTTTAATTTTCAATTTAATTTTCAATTTGATGACTACACCACTCGCTTGTCATTTTTCCACCGCATCGCTTTTCATTAGTGGCGTTCATTGGAACCCGTTTTGCCATAATGATTATAATGCTCTTTGACCTCATTCACAATCTGTCATACAGAAAGAAGGTTGTTGCCCAGCTATGGTGAGGACATTATTCATCTTCCATAAATTTATTGTTGTTTTTGAAAACCCACCTAGCTAGAAGGGTTAAATTTAACCTGCTGTTAAACCTGAGGTTAGCCTTATCCTGTTTTTGAACAACAGAATTAACGTGCGGTTAAAACTAATAACCTCATGTTAGAGCGATTTAACCCAAGGTTAGGATTTAACCAGCTTTCGAACAACTGGGCCCAGGACCAGGCTCAGGTCCTGTGTGTTGTAGTGGGGTGTCTGTTATAATATAGTGAGGTGCCAGCAAACCAGGAGTTGACATTCTGTAGTGCATCTTTTTAATGGATAAAGCTATAAGCATTGTTTGCATTTAAAATTTAAGTTGTAACCTCATGTTTTAATGCATGGTAATATATTTAGGATTGTAGATCAGGCCCCAGTTGTTCAAAAGATTCTTTTTATCCAATAGATAGCTCATTGTCTATCTAGATAATGAGCTATCTATTGGATAAATCACTATCCAGTGGACAACACTATTGGTTTGGTTAGTTTCTATCCACTGGATAGTGATTTACATGATTGTATCTATTGGACAGATTTATCCACATTTTGAACAACCAGAGCTAAATTAATAATTAATTAATTAATTCCTTTTTTTTTAGCAAAGAACAGAAACAATAAGGGATCTTCAAGAACAGTTGCGACAACATCAAGAACAGAGTGATCGTCTTTCAACTGGTCGTCCATCCCCTGCATCCTCATCACTGTCTTTCCAATCTCAGGATGGGCTTCAACGGGAGATTGATGTTTTAAGAAGCGAGAAAGATCGCCAAGACAATGAAACATTTATACTCCAAAGATCGCTGGAAGAATTAAGCTCCAGATTGGAAATCCAACAACAATCTATTCAAGCCAAGGATGAAACTATTGCTCAGCTAATGGAGATGATCCAGAGTAATAAGGGACTTGAATCCAAACAACTTGAAATGCACAAAGAACAGCACAGCACAGATAAAAAGAAGCTGGCCGAGGCACTTAATCAGCTAGCAAAATTGCGGGAAGGTATTGAGGAACGTGACAGAGCAATAGCGTCCTTGCAAGAGGTAAAAAATTATTTTTACTGATTAATTTAACTAATCACGTGGAACCCGCCATAATATAACCACCAGACCATGTGTAATTTTTTGGCCAGAAGAAATGGTCAGTCATTTTCTTCTGTGAAATCCCTTTTACACTGTAATACGACCACCCCATTCTTTTCTTTTCTTTTATTTTCTTCTGCTCTTCATCATGTGATGAGGTCAACTGATTATCCTTTCACCATTAGTATCACGATCGTTGGCTGTTATTGGTGCAACTTGATAGTCTTTATTCCAGTGTACATGTAGTACTGTTCTCCTGTTGTTGTGTTTCTTAACCGTTGGCATCCAGGCTTCAGGAATTTCCATTCCATTCTATCCTAATACTAATGGTGATACGTAATCAGTCAACCCCATCCTCATGACCAGCAGTAAGCAGTTGAAATGTCGCGATCTACATCCCGAGTGATTACAATGTCAGTGGCATTTAATGATAAATAAATACATTTTTGTGCCTTACCAGGATGAACAATAACCAACTCTTTCACAAAATTAATGTTAATTAATTTTGTGAAGAAAAAGAAACAGCATCTTGTGAAATACAATACATGTGCAGTTACAGTATAATGGTTCTAGTTTTTTTTTTAGGAAATTGACCATATTAGAATCAACAATGTTAATGGTGAACTAAAGCAATCTGCAGACCTACTGTCCAAGGTAAACTCAATGTTTTTAAAATCATTTCCAGAAGAACTTGTCTTTTAAGGTGGCTCCCTAGAGTTTTAGTATCTCAAACATTGAAACGTTAGAAAAAATTCACCATAGGAAAATCCTTCATTTTCATACAAGTGTGTGTAAAATTACTAATTAAATGCCCGTGTCATTCAGCATGCGTGCAGCTATGAAACTATAGGGAGCCACCTTAAGCCTGGTTTTCACTAGCCATACTGTATATTAAGCAAATACATTATGTAAAGCATACATTTTGTAAGCTGAAGCATAATAATTTTTTGTCAAGCAAGTATATAAGTGTAAGATTGATCCTTATGCTTGTGCTTATGCTCATGCTTAGATTATGCTTATGTCAGGCACATATTCACTTACATGACTGTTTACTGTAAGTGAGTCCCCGGTAAGTGCTGTTGTATGCTTCCACTTATGCTCATACTTTCTGTATGCTTATGTCACTAGTGAAAAACAGGCTTTGCTGTTAATTAAAAAAAAAAACAGGAATTCTTTATCTCCAAGAGCCAAGCTGCATGATGTGTCCCTAGAATGTTGTTTATCATCATGTATTACTATTCATTAAACTTATTTGTTGTGGTTTATTTTAAGGTGGCCCCGTTGTTATTTTGGGCGCACTCATCTATGACATACTTTGGGTCATACCTTTGTCAGTGATACCTATAGAACTTTGCAAAAACTTACAGCTATTGTTTAGCAATAATATGATAGAATTAAATTTAACTGGGAAAAAAATATTTTTTAGTGATAATCGATCCCGAGCTTACAGCCATGCTCCGTCACGCTTGACCAGTATTTTTGAAATTGGAATGGCGTTTTCAAGTTCCCACGTCGGTTTTGCAAATTCATCCCGAGATTCGGAATTCCCGTGAGAATTTTACTGCATTTTCGGAAACAAAGAGCAACAAAATATTGTTTTACTTTAAATGTTACATATCCAAACAATATTACGGTAGGTTTTTTATGCGTGTAGCGAAGTTATTTTTCCGTTAACTCATGACTTTCAAAGTGTTTTCCAGCGAGATCTTTAAGGTTTCATTCAAATCTTGGACGTTACAAGGAAAAATTCAAATGTTCATTTCAGTCTATGAATTACTGGTCACGCGTGATGGAGCATGGCTGTAAATGAACCCCACTTTTTGAACAAAATGGCACCCAGTGAAAAATTTTGCTCTTATATTAATTTTGTGTTAAATTTCTGGAATCAGCTTACATGACTTAATACATACCCTTACCAAGTTTCAGCAAAATCATTGGAGCAGAAGTGTGGAAAAACAATCCAAAACCCAAATTTCTGGGAAAAGCCTTTCCACTGCTTGCTTAATATGAATTTCAAGCCAATTGCAAATCGTGTGAACTGTCAAAAAGTATTCAGTAGTTCTGTAAATTAATATAAAAATGCTCCAAAACCTGCTCAAATCTCCAATGCTGTGTTTTCCATCATTTTTCGAAAATTATCCAGCAGTTTGGTGTCAAACTCCTTCCATATATTTTTTTTATATTTTATTAATTTTTTCCAATTTTACAGATTTAATTGAAGTAATTTACAAAAGTATAAATTACCTGTAACTGAAAAAAAAACAAAAACAAAAACAAATACATAAAAATACATAAATAAATAAAAAAGGTAAAGATAAAAAAAAAGAAAACTAAATAAGCGAAGAGAAAGAAAAAGGGATGGCTGCAAAAGCTATTTAAAACAGAAAATTTCAACTTAGTGTTTCTAAAAGTTTTTCCCATTTCTCCAGGTGCAGATTTAATTTGTTCTTTTCTTTAGCAATATATTCTTCTATTTTAAAGATCTTTTTAAGGTGTGCAAGGAAGATGATAAGGCTTGGAGCAATAGATTTCCATCTGCAGAAAAAGATAGTCAGCTTTGCTATTAACACAATATGATTCAAAAGCATAAAGTGGCTTTTGGCATCAAACAAACCATGCAAACATAATATTAACTTGATCGGTTAGATCAGGAAGCGTATCAATACTACATTCACGTAACCAGCTAGAAATTTCTTTCCAAAAAGCTCTAGAATATTGGCAAAATACAAAGAGATGTTCAGGGGTTTCATCGTCCTTACTACAAAAGGTACATAAGGGTGATTCAACAAGTTTAAGCTTGCTTAATTTTGCATTAGTAAATAATATTCTATTCAAAATTTTATACTGAAAATCTCTCGTATACGTATCTAACGCAACTTGGAAGGGCAAACTGTAAATTTTATTCCACACTAGCTCAGAATCTGGAAGCATTTCATTAAATCTAGATTGTGCTGTAGGGATTTCATGCAAACTCCTTCCATATGAATTTCAAGGTACTGCAACCATACTTTTGCATCAATTTTTTTTCTGCTCAGGGGGCTTTCAAATGGAGAAATAGTTGTTGGGATTATAAGCTACTCTGCATCTGAGCTCAGTTGAAGCTGACAAGCAGAATTTTCACCTTTGTAAGGAAGGGAGAAATAATGTGGCAGCTTAATTCTTTTTATCTGTCACATACATTGTATAATTTTTTTATTTAAAAAATATTACTTAATCATTCAGATTACAAACAAGACTTGTAAGTGATCTTTAACTTAAACCTTCATTTGTATTAAATTATATTGTTTGAGGTGTTGTTAAAAATCATGGAATTTTTCCTTGTTTATAGGACAGCCACATTGCCGAATTAGAAACACAAATAAGCCAGCTTGATGGAGAGGTGCTGTACAGTTGTATTTGTAAATAAAGTAGCTGTAACAGTTCATAATTTTTTGTTAGCTGATACAATGTTTGCCATGAGTTTTGCTAATAAATCATGTAGATGTTACAGGTCAAGTTTGCTTTTAGGTTAATATTTTGATTTTCCATTGTTTGATATTCATTATCATGTATTAACATAAAAAAGAACAGTGGACAATCAAAATTAACCCGAAATCAAATTTGACCTGTAACATATTTTATACCTGAAGTTTTGTATGTGGCCAAAAGGCAACCAACATTTATCTTAACATGGATCAAAAGCTATTTAGTGTACGCGTGCATTTTTCTTGTTATCTACTTCTAATTATTCTTAATGTCTTTTTTAAAAGCTGTTTCACTCAAGGCTCCTGAATATTGGTCATGGATGTTACATGAACCGAAAACAATATATTTTTTTATTTAGATAAGAAAGTTCCATCACATTCCTGTTGTTAGAATCCATGTAAAACTATGTACATGCATGTACATGTATGTTTCTTAAGTTTGAAAATGTGGAAACAAGTGATTTTTTTTCACAAGTTAGAACATGTGGATGATGCAATTGTATTGGTAGGTAGAATTTGTGTCAACATGTGTTATTCGATTCATTATACATTATATTTAAATAGGATGTAGTTGACATAGCTAAGTCATTTTACAAGCTCAATTCTAAGCTTCTTAGCTGGCAGATATCTCTGGATTGTATAGTTTTTGAGCAGCTACACATGCATGTAGGACTGTATTGCTATTTCTTGTGGAAGGGATGCTTGTCAGTCACAATTTCTTAGGCATTTACAAAATTTATTATATACAACTTAGCAGTGAAATGAATTCAAGACCATATCCAAAATCATTTAGAATTGCTATACAATATTGTAGCAATAATGGTCAAAAATGATTTAGCACTGTTGCCCTAAAAGTTACTTTGTTCATTTTACATAGCTGCATAACCATTTCAATATCAATGCTTTATTATATGAAACTTTCAGATTGAAAATCTAAAAAAGGCAGCATCCGAGGATGACAAGAAAAGGCAAGAGGAAAAGAAACAATCAGAAGTTTATGAAAGTCACTCGAAATTCATGAAATCCAAGGTAAGCAAACACTTATACTCCACTTGTTGTGTTTTGAAACAATTTATCTCTAGAATATTGAAACATCTATTTTCAACTTGTGAATACGCGAAGCGTTGAATGAGTTATAGCAGACGGGGAAATTTAGTTATAGTTTATTAGTTAAACCCTATTTTAATCTCAATTTGTATGGTAAACAAGCTTTTTCTGTTACTGCTCCGGAACTTTGGAATAACTCACCTGAGGATATTAAATCTGCAAACTCAATTGATGTTTTTAAACACAAACTTAAAACATTTCTTTTTAAGCGAGCTTATGAATCGTGTAGTTAGCGTCTAGTTTTAATGTCAATCTCTTGTGATTATTTTTACTTTTTAGTTTTGTCTAATTTTTGTAAACAGCACCTTTGAATCTTGTAGAAAAGGTGCTGTATAAACGATTATTGTTATTATTATATGCAGTTTTTCACTTCCTCCCTCCCTCCCTCCTCATGTTTTGTATTTACAAGTTGGCTCATAGGAGCCTGTGATCATTATTTTGAAAGAGAGCAACAATACTACACGGTAAGTACTGACTTTAAGAGTGCTTACATGTCGCTAGTGGAAACCAACCTTAAGATACCCTTTATGCTGAGGCTTTTGTAATACCCAAAAGAGTGCTGACCAGAGCTAAATTAGAATGGCTTTTTTTTTTCCATCTCTCTTTTCAGATTGAATCGCTCAAAGTTGATCTTGGGAAGAAAGATGCTGCATTAACAGCATCTGAGACCAAACTACAGACGCTAAAAGCTCATCAGTCAAATCAACAGGAACATATTGCTGTACTTCAGACATCTTTATCAGCTAAGGAACACCACATCAAGAACTTACAGGGCGAGGTAAGAGTCACATGCAATATAATAATAATATTTTATTTCTCAATAGACAATATCGGTATTGAACTGGAACAGCTGTAGCTTGCAGTGTAGTCTCATACGGGACTATAGTACACATGCAAATATTTTTAATGATATTTCCTCGCATGAGCCCCCATTGGAAGCTACATGTACAGTGTATGTTGTACAGTAGTTCAATTTTATTCTTGGTTCAATTTTTATTTTCCTTTGTTTGATATTCATTATCATGGAAAATCAAAATTGAACCAAGGATAAAATTGAACTACAACAGCTACATGTACATACATGTATGTAGTTCCCGTTCAAAACCAAGAATAGGAATATTGTTTATTGAGGGACTCAGTGGAAAAAGAGCCAAAGTGACCATTTTGCCTTGAAATCCAAATTGCTCCTCTACAGTAGTTCTGTATTTATTTTTTAGCAAAAGGCTTAAATACTGTGAATTAGCCTTGGGTATTACTTTTTGCTAAAACCTAAAATCCAGTGAAGCATTGCTAATCTCCTTATTGTCTGCTTGAACTGAAACAAAAGAAATCAATCAAATCAAGCATTGTCTCCACTTTTGTGCTTGTCGCTTGAATTTTAAGGAAAAGTGATAAAGCTAATTATTTTAATTGAAGCCATTTGCTAAAAAAAAAAAAATAAATAAAAATACTGTACAGAACTATTAGAAAGAGTAATTGGACTGAGTGGAGAAAAATTCTGGGAGTTTTCAAATCGGCCGAACACATAGCACAAGGACAATTTGAAATTGAGCATGATTACCCCTGAATTGTACCACACAAAGTTCAATAAAAAATGTTACTGATTAATCGCATCAATGCAAAAATCGAGATTGAAAAGTCTATGAAGATTTTACTAAAAATGTGGTTGTTGTTCATCGTGGTGTGTAAGATAGGTAAACGCTTTTTCTCGTTAGTCTCACGATGGAGTCACTTTAAGATGTTGATCGCGACGTTTCTACTGCTATTACTGCTAGTCTTCATCAGGCGATGAGGTCGATTGGTTACGTGTCGCTTATGTAGCACGTTGGCTTGTTGTTACTGGTGCATTTCGATCCTCATTATTATTCCGAAAAGATGTTGTTCCCTCTCCGGTCCGATTTGATATCGGTCGGCTGTTATACTTCTTGATTGTAGGCATCCACGCTTCGGGAATTTCAATTCCACTATCTCTGTTGATGTTATAAGGATGAAGTCTTATGTGGATGGCCTCTTTAACTCTACGGGTGTACCAGTGTGGGTCACGGTCAATAAACTTAACCTCGTCCCAAATAGGAAAATGCCCGGTCTTGTTAGCGTGTTCTGAAACCGCGGAGGTTTGAGTACGAGCAAGCCGTATGTCTCTATCGTGTTCTTTTATCCTTTCATGCATACAGCTGTTTCGAGAAAGGTTGTCGGAAAAAAGTGCAAAAGTGCACGCGACAATCCCGAAAAATAATATGGGATATGATCAATGAATTTTAATAAGTCAAATAAATACATGAAACCCGCGATGCCTCGTCCGTACAGGGACGATCTTAGATGGCGGGCCATTGGGATAAATGAGTTTTTGGGATATAGCGTGGATGACTACCCACAATACCTTTCTGGATTGTCGCGTGCACTTTTACGCTTTTCTCCGACAACTTTTCTCGAAACAGCTGTAGACCTCCCTGTTTCTCCGATATACACTTTGCCGCATTCGCAAGGAATCTTGTAGACAACACCGTCCTGTTTATTAGAGTCGAGGACGTCCTTAGGTCGTACTAAGTGTGACCTGAGAGTTGTGTCAGATTTGAAAACAGTGCGTACGCCTTGTTGTTGTAGGCAGCGGCGAAGAACCTCTGATACACCTTTGATATAGGGCAATACTGCAGTAGATTTAAAATCCTGCGTGGATTCCTTCTTTGTTGTTGGTCCTTTCGTTTTTGTGATTTTTTGTACAAACGAGGAAGGATATCCGTTAGAAACAAGAACCGACGACAAATGTTTCTTTTCGTTGGAGATAACTGATGGTCTAGTAATGAGGTGTTTGGCTCGGTCATACAGACATTTCACAATACCATGCTTAACTGACTGCGGATGGTGTGAATCATAGGCCAGGTATTGATTGTGCAACATACATGAGTACATGTGCATGTACTGAGTCAAACCTCCCGACTAAGTGTCAGTTTATGGGAGGTGCCCGCCTACGGGAGGTGTCTGTTAGCCAAGGTTCGACTGTACATGTACATGTACATGAATGTCAGGAACTGAAGACTTTACTCTTGTTTATTAAAGAGTGTATTGCATTATTAACATTATTAACATTCATTTTTGTTACAGCTGGAATCTTTACGTAGTCGGCTTGATGAAAGAGAGGACCAGTTGAAACTAAAAGAGAAGAAACTGATTTCAGTGTCATCAGAACACTCAGAGAATTCGTATGCTGTGGAGAATCTACAGAGTATACTCAGTACCAAGGAAAGACAGATTACAAGTCTCAAACAAAAGGTAGGAAAATCCTTTTTACCAACCTTCCAAGTAGGTGCAATGATTTATTACAGCCATGCTCCGTCACGCGTGACCAGTATTTTTGAAAATTTGAATGGATTTTTCAAGTTTACGCGTCGGTTTTGTAAATTCATTCCAAGATTCGGAATTCCCGTAAGAATTTTACCGCATTTTCGGAAACAAAGAGCAACAAGATATCATTTTATTTGAAATGTTACATATCCGAACAATATTTGTTTTCTCGTGCTCGTAGCGAAGTTATTTTTCCGTTAACTCATGACTTTCAAAGTGTTTTCCAGAGAGATCTTCAAGATTTCATTCAAATCTCGGACGTTACAAAGAAATATTCAAATGTTCATTTCAGTCTTGTGATTACTGGTCACGCGTGACGGAGCATGGCTGTAAGCTGCATTTTGGTTATACATAAACTTTACAGGTATACATAAACTTTATTTAAATTCAAATATTTAAGTGCAGCGTATGAAGCTAATTTCTTCAAGCAAAATAACATTATAACAACTAAGGCAAAAAATAAAATTTTCATAAAATAAATATTTACACTATATAGAGGGTGGTAAAGGGGGGTCTAGATCACGTTTCACGAAAAATAAAATTGTCATTTCACGTTTCACAGAGAATAAAATGGCCATTTCACGGAAAAAAAAGATTCCTTACTTTTTGCTAATTAAATTACATCCAAAGTACAGCTTTGTTTGCTGTCTTCACCGACCGTCCACTCCTCATTCTTCCTGATGTAAAAAGAAAGCCGAGTTCTTTGTTTTGCCGATGTTGTGTTAAATTACCTAACCTTGTAGAGTGACCTGGGTTCCAGAATGACGATCAGTCACGGTCATGCATTCGTCACGCAATTTACCACCGTCGTATTTAAACGCTTGCTGGATAATTTTTTGGGAGAAAGAAAGAATCACGGTTAACAGTCGCATTTTACGTGAAAAAAAACAAAACAAAACAACAGTCAGTTTGCAGTGCTCATGAAAAAAAAGTCGATTCACGGTTCACGGGTATGTAACCAAATCACGTTTCACAAGAAAAAAAATGGCCATTTCACAATTCACGGGTAAAAAAAAGGCCTTTCACGGATCACGAAAAAACCCTTTACCACCCTCTATATACATGTACTTAATTTTCTATTCTAATTAAAACTAAGTAATACGTTTGAAAAGTAAAATAAGGATGCACTGTCTATCACAGAGAGAAATTGAGTTTACAGTGTCTAGATGGCTATACAAAGAGTTAAAGTCATTAAGGATAAATCTCAATATTCGCTTCTGGTGAAGCTTTGACCCAATTTTCCCAACAAATCAAAAAATCCATTTTTTTTAAGTGTCGAAGTATTTAGTACGCGAGTACTAATTGTGGACACTTTCCAAATCTAATTGGTATTTGGTTTTTGAGGAGAGGGGAAAATCGGAGTACCCGGAGAAAAACCTCTCAGAGCAAGGAGAGAACCAACAACAAACTCAACCCACATGACGCCAGGCCAGGAATCGAACCCGAGCCACATTGGTCATGATCATGGCGTACGGACCGAGTGCAGCGAGGTGCGTGCGCCATGACCGAGAGCCAAATATTTTCCCGTCTGGCCCGACCTAACTCAGTCAATAAGTATTTTATAATATGACTAGAAAGTACATGTTTAGAATAGTTGTGCAGTGCGAGGTCACTTTGAGGTAATTCCACTGAAATAGAACTTACAATAGATTAAGAACTTCAATTTTAAAATAAAAAGTGGGGGTGCCCGTGTTGGTTAAGGAGCTGTCAGGCATCGAATATGCCCTATTTCAATGACATTTTAGCAGTGTTGTTGTAGAAGTGCATTGCCATTATTCGAAAACTCCTCAAAACTCAAAAACTCATGAGAACATGCTAAAGAAGACATCGCGTGCATTGACTTGGACATAAGTAAACTCTTTACATTCGTTTTAGACAGAGAAGTCTTAGCGCTAGGCAAATATCAGACAAAATCCGTTTTTCTGATTACTAAAATGCAAAACAGAGAAACTGCAGTTCAGCTCTATTCCTCTCATTTATTAAATTTTCAACAATAGAAATTTAATAAGTCTTTTCTCATACAAAGGTTTTGGGTACTTGATTAGAAAGGACGAAAAAAAGGTGGCGTGCCCGTGCTCGATTACGAGAAAACAGCCACTTATTTTTTAGCGAGCTTAGGGCCTGGTCGCACTACAGTCAAAAACAAAAATTAGCCCGTGCAAAAATGACATAAAAACAAAAACATTCCACAAAACGCGTGTCCCACCGGAGCGGTTTCTTTTGTTTTCCTCGATTTTCGCACGTGCGGATTTTTGTTTTTGACTGTAGTGCGACCAGGTCTCAAAGGAAACCTCTATGTTCTAAATGAATGTGCGTGCGCTCGTGCACGCTTTGATGACGCAAGAAATTATGCGCAGTAAGTGATGGGCAATGTAAAACCGTGGAATCACCTCAAGGTGATGTTACACGAGACGATTCACAACGATGATTTTTAGCGCAACAATGTTGCGCTAAAAGTTGACGCCGTGTAACATGGGTGCGCGGACGATTTTCTTCGCAATTTTTGCGTTGCGAGTTTTTGAATCAGCTTCAATCAGCTTCGGACTGTTTTTTTTCCGGACCGGCTCACATCAACCCGTCGGCCCGCTCATGTCACCTTGCTATTCTATTTTCTGTAGGATTGCATCAGCTGGGCCGTACGGTCATATGATAAAATGTCTTCTTCGGGGGTTATTTCCAGCAATTGGCATCCATATTTGTTTCTTGCAATCTTCAAGCCGGACAAAGACATTTCATGAGAAAATACCCCTTTCTTGTTGCAGATCATTGTTGTGATTAAGTTTTTCAGTTACATTTGTTTTTATTTCTTTGTTATTTTTTAGTGTGAATGTCTTGAGAAAGATCTTCTTGAGAAAGACTCAACTATTTCAACCATTAAAACTCAACTGGTATCAGTTAAAGCCGAGCATGCTGGTTCATCCAGCACCATCTCCCACCTGGAGGCTACAATACGTGACAAGGACAAGCATATAGTGATGCTTCAGGGTCAGCGGCAGCGCAGCGGGGCGGAGACTGAAGAGGAACTCAGCAGAGTAAAACGAGCTCATGAGAAACTTGAAGCACGAGTGACATCTCTCAGAGAGCAGCTTGCTGACAAGGAGGTATCTGCAAATAATAGCCTTCTTTTAAGAAAAGTCATAATTTGTTCTCTGTATTATATCAAACATGAGGAAGATTGTTTCATCAGATGATTTCCAAACACCGAGAAGTGGGTTGAAAAACAAGGGGGGAGGGGAGGGGGAGTAATATATCAAACACGAGGAAGAGTGTTTCATCAGGATTTCCAAACACCGAGAAGTGGGTTGAAAAACAAGGGGGGAGGGGAGGGGAGTAATATATCAAACACGAGGAAGAGTGTTTCATCAGGATTTCCAAACACCGAGAAGTGGGTTGAAAAACAAGGGGGGGGGGGGGGGGGGAGGGGGGGAGGGGGGAGGGGAGTAATATGTCAAACACGAGGAAGAGTGTTTCATCAGGAGAAGTGTGTTGAAAAAAAACAAGACGCAGCCAAGTTTTTTTAACCAACTTCTAGGTGTTTGGATACCTGATTAGACACTCTTTCGAGTGTTTGATATACATGTAGCTTCTTAAACTGATCATTACATACAGAGAAAATGAAGGAGTAAAATCGCCAAAAAACTCTATGCTAAAAAAGCACTGTCACGTGATTTTCTTTGTTCAAACTTGATGGATTATTAACCCTTTAAGCCCTAATATCAAAATTTAAATTCCCATTTCTTGCCCTTATACATTTCCTATAGAAGTAGTGGGGAGAGATTGTTTGGATATCAAGAGAGTTCATCTTGTGTGATCATGTCCTTAATTCTCATGACCTTTTTGATTGATAAGGCATTGATATTTATACAAGGAGAAATTTGATGCTGATCAGTCTTAGGGCTTAAAGGGTTAATGAGTTTGAGAACTCATGATCACAATTTGATCCTCACCAGTGCAGTGGTTCATTTTCTCTTGTTGGTTTGAATATAAACACCTGTATGAGTTCTGGTAGTTTGCTTTACCGTGACAGGATATTTCTTTTTCCTTTCTAGGAGGATATTGCTAGCTTGGAGAAACAGATTTCATCACTTAAGACATCCTTACAAGACAAAACTGCGAAACTGACGTCTTCTCAAGAAACCGTGAAGCGTCTTGAAGAGCAACTGGAGGAGGTCTGTGTATGATTGTGATTGTATGGAGTCTGTCCAAAGACAGTTTACAGGCATCTTTCGCTCTTTCTCCCCAGTTTTAAAGGGACACTATCCCGTCAAAAATTAATAACAAAATTTTGCTTGTCTTATTTCCATGTTATATCGCCAAATGCCACCAAATATACAACTTAATTAGACAAAAAGATTCTATAGAGCAAATCAGAAGCAGTAGCTTGGAGATAAAGTGCAGGATTGCAAGGATGGAAGTGTATTACCGTTCATCAAATTTTGTTTTGCGTCAGCTGGTCAAGAAATCAAAATTGCCATTCTGGTAGAATTTTGAGTTTTTTGTCATTATTTTGCGTCTTTAGTTCATAATGCTTTGCGTTAATCGCTTTTGGCGATTTCTTCTTCATATTTCAAGATAATAAAGCAACAATCTTGGACATTTCAAATGAAAAATTAATACCACCCCTCCCCCCCCCCCCCCCCCAGTTCATTGATGGGAAAATGGCGCGTTTTGGTTTTCGCGCGAATCCATCTTTGAATCGGGAGGAGGGGAGGTGTTATTTCTCTTTTTATTCCGTCCGAGATTGTCCGAGGTTCACACTGACGTTACGAGAACCTATACAGATCACATTCCAGAAGATGAAACTGAGCTGCAGGCGCACGTTCAATAAATAAACATAACAGAAAGAACTTGTTAGCCGAAAAGAAGGAACCCTGTTCGGGATTGAAAAGATGATTTAAATAACATCATAATGCCTGCGTTTTTTTGCGTTATCTACTCTATTGATATAAATATTAAATATGCACAAATGCATGTTCTGAGCTTTGTCCAAAAGTGAAGTTATGTTGCTTTAACGAAGCCGATAGATTCCTTGTGCTGCTTGTGTGAAAACCGCTATTGTTGTCATTGTGCGGCAATATAACCGTTGCATAACCGTTGCATATCTCTGCTGAAGCTCGCGAACTTAGTTCCTCACAATAAAAGGAAAGGGAAAAGCGCTGGGAACGAGGTTGCTCGTGTTAATGAATAAAACAAGAAGACGCTCACACTTGATACAAACTATATTTTATCACGTTCAGGTATAGCAAATACAAAAAAGAGTTGTCTCAGCCGGTTGAAAGAAAGAATGAAAGAAAGACCACAACAAGAAAAAAAAGGAAGAAGAGAAGCTTGAACCCGCATGTGTTGTCATATACATGTACATCACAATCACCACTTTCGCACTACGCCCGTGGGCCAGTCAACCGGACACTTATAAAAGCTATATTTTAGAAGCGGTCTGTCATTGTTCACTTAATTATGCAGGCTGTGATTACCAATATTTGTTTGTTAATATTTTCTTTCTGTACAATCGTTTTTTCCATACAAAAGATTCTAACACGATTTTCATCGATGAAAATATAATTTGCGACGATTTACAATCTCTTCCCGACGATTTTTTACGATTTACCACGATATAGTACAAGTAGATGATGGAAAATAGAAAGTACTTTAGTCTATCGCCATCCTATTATGTCGGTAATACGACTATTCATAGATTCTATAGTTTTATCGTTCAACTCCTGAGAAAAACCATATATTGTTCTCTGTACTCTATCACAGAACTCTGCATATGACTCACGGGTAATAGCTCCATTAAGAGCGTCTTTTTCCAACTTTCCAACTGGACTTCGCGGCGTTATTTTTTAAAAGCTCGGAATGACAACGAGCCATAGCATCACGGGCTGTTTTGCTGTTTTGGGAGGGATCACCGTCTTGCAGCCAGAGTCGAGTCAATCCTTTGCAAGATCGTGCAAACATGGTGTTAAAATGTTGGTCAATAAAAGATTCAAAATATTGCGCATCCAGTTTTTCGTATTTCTCGCTACCGTCAAATTGTGACGCGCGTGACTGCGTCGGAGACCCTTTATATATCACGATAAGTGTTTTGACAAATGACCGTCTAATTAGTAACTCGTAAAAACGTAAAAACCGGAAAGCACTTGAAGGGATAGATGAGAGGGCCCAAGACTCCTTATTGAGACTTATATAACGTAATGTCGACACCTAGAATTTTATTTTCAATAAATTTTTAAGTGTAAAAAAGAAAATCTAAAATCCCCACTCAGGATTGAACCTGTGACCTCAGCTAGGCTTAGGCTTACATAGCCTACCGTACCACTGTACCGCGTAGCATCTCGGGTTGCTTAGTCTTAAATTTAACTATATAAACTTCTACCCCTAACTGTAACTGAAGCTAACCAGTTACTCCGTTATATAAGTCTCAATAAGGTGTCCCATTTTCCTTTTGGGCCCTCTCATTTATCCCTTCAAGTGTCCTCCGTAGAAACCCTCTACACAATCTTGGACATTTCAAATGAAAAATTAATACCACACCTCCCCCCCCCCCCCCCCCCCAGTCCAGTGATGGGAAAATGGCGCGTTTTGGTTTTCGCGCGAATCCATCTTTGAATCGGGGGGAGGGGAGGTGTTATTTCTCTTTTTATTCCGTCCGAGATTGAAGCTTAAAGCAAGTCCCTAGCCATAATCATGAAAACACAATATTTCAACCAGGAAAGTGTCCCTTTAATGCTATTTTTTCCACTTGCAATCGTTCCTTAGCGCCGCTGCCAAATATCTGAATGCCTGAACAGGCTACATAGTCAGTAAATTTAGCGTCAAAAATAAAATCAAAGATAAAATTGGGCATTATTTTTACATTTAGAAGGGAAGCAAGGATGATCATGTGACATCAGAGCTGAACAGCAAAAAAATTGAAATCTCCAAGCTGGAAAAGGATGCTCGGAAACAACTAACAGAGCTTAGAAGCAAAGAGAAAGAGGTTAAAAGACTACAAGACGAACTCAAGGAACAAGGCTGGAAAGTTCAACAGCTGGCTGATGACTGTGAGGTCAAGGACCACAAAATCGAGGATCTGGAAAAGTGAGACAAACTTATGTTTTTTTTAGTATTTGCTGTTTTCAAAGTTCTGTGTTTTTAAGCACAAGGAACGCAGGAGTACAAAACAGTTGGAAATTGAACCCAGGTTCTGCTTATATCAGTTGCGGCTTCCAGGGGAGATTTTCGCTGTTTGAAGAATTTAGCTCACGTTGCAGGCATTCATGTCGAATGATGGCTAAATTCTCTTTGGTATCTGTAGCAGTTGTAGGGGAAAGAAGGGTTATGAGAAAGGAAGGGGAGGTGAGGTCAGGGTACTGCTCACTATTTTTTTGCAAAGCGATGCTTCCAGTAATATTAATTGTGGTGGAAGACTAGCATGAAGCGACGCTGACATTTCTCCCTTTTTCATAAGTAGTATTTAACTATGGGTTGTTTGTCACCCCTTAGCCCTTTCACTCCCAGAGTCAATTATGGAGACATGTAATGTAGTTCTAACTTTAAATCCTGTCGACAACATCCTACATGGTGTGACCATTCATATGAAACCTCTTCGGCAGTACTTTTGTATGGTACCACAAGTTTTTCAATTTTTTACAAAATGAAATTTGGGATTTTTCTTGAATTTTGATTTTGGCACTCTTGGAAGTTAAAGGGTTCACTTATGTTTTTTCAGGCAGCTTAGAGAACAGAGCAAGAAGCTTGTTGGTGTTAAGAGAAATCAACAGCTGGAAAGAGAAAAACAAGCACAGCTTTTGAATGAGGTTAAAAAACAGGAAGATCAGAAAGATGAGACGACTGAATTTTACCAGGTATCCAACAAATACTTACACATGTATATGGCTGCAAATATTCCATGCTGGTTGTGTCACCTTCGTCTGGGCAGTGTCTGTAATAGCGTTCCGCCCAGATTCTAAAAATAGAATTGGCGCACAGCATCATGGGATTGAAATGCGTACAAACATTCAAGTACTATGCAGGTAGCTACGAAAAAACAGGTGCAATGAAGCACTGTTCTTGGGTACAACTCGACAATTATCCACAACATGTACAGGAATCGCAAAAACTGGTGTTTCCGAGGCAGCCATTTTGAAATATTTGTCCGCATTTCGATCCCACAATGCAATGCTGCCAAATATGACGTCACCTGGGCGGAACGCTGTTGGTTGCCAATATTATTGTCATGCGGTGAACTGTAAAATGCCGGTTGTAGTGGGCTTATAAGTGGGTGGCCCTACATTCGAGGGGGGGGGGGGGGGGGGGGGTATCAGATGGATTAAACTTATGATCAACGTCCTTAGTCTTATTGATAACTGATTGCCTGATTGTATTTGCTATCCAACAGAATGAGTTACAGAAGAAAGATGAGAGAATTGCAGTTCTGGAGGAAGCTCTTACTGAAAGCGTGTCAATTGCCGCTGAACGTGAAGAACTGTTGGCTCAGCAGGCTCACAATGCCGAGACTGCGACACATCGTGTGGAGGACATGGAGGCTGAAGTGGAAAGAGTGCGCATAGAGACCGCTGTTACCAACACCAAAAACGCGTCCTTGGTTCTCGCGCTTAACGAAAACGACATCATCTTGTCTTACTACAAAGGAGAGAGGCATGGCATGGTGGAACAGCTACTAGAAATGAGGTATCAAACGATAACAGGTGTTGCATATTTCCTATTGGCAGTAAAACCCGCTCTTCTGAAAATGGGGCAAAAAGGTCACAAAATACAGGGTTTGTGTGAAAAAATAACAACCTGGAATCCGATGTCAGAAATATACGTTGACAGGTTTTACAGAAAACACAATTATTCTAACTGGTATAAAGTAAAATACCCGTAAGTGTTGTTCGAAATTTTAAGGTGGCTCTGACCCCCTTCCCAAGAATTTTTTAAAACTTTGCAAAAAGCTTAACATCCTAATTACAATTCGATAGTGAAAAATATAATTGGGGTCACCGAGCTCGTTTTTTAGTTATAAACACTTAAAGCTAAAAGCAATGGTGTTTTAAGCGGTTAAACTTCTTGATTGCTCTCCAAACTTCCCACGTGCTCCTTAACTCGATAGTGCACAGCTAAAAGCATGAACCAATTGTTTTATAACATAGCTGGTGGAATTGTGCATCAAATCCGACGCGAAAAACAACAACAATATCAGTAGTGATTGTTCGCGGTAAGCGAAATATTAAGCAAAATAGGAATTGGTTTTATTTCAAATTTTCTGTTGAAAGCTCGAGTTTTATTTTACTGCAGTTTAAATACAAAATTCTTTATTTAAAAAAGAAATCACGGTCAAGAATGGCACTTTTATTTATCAGCGTGCACTATCGGGATTTGAGCACGCTTACGTTTACTGAATTTGATTGCGCGGCTCTGCTAGCTATGTTATAAAAATTGTTCAACAATGACTGGGCATTTGTTTGATACCGTTATTGTAGCACTTACTGATAAAGAGTGGGAATATTGATGCATCAAAGCGTAAGTACTGGAAATGGCTAGAAACTCTTGTAAGCAGCTCTTAATCTTGGTAGTTACCGTCAAAAACCCTATTTACTCGTTCATATTTTCAGGCAAAATGCGTTACTCGCCACCATCTCTGAGAAAGACGCTAATATTGCACTCCTCGAGTTATCACCGACAGTCGGCAGCGACGCTGAAGTTCGAAAGTTCAAAGCAGAGAAAGATAAACTAGTCAACGAGCTTAAGGAACAGGTAACTTGCATTGGAATATCACAGGAAATGAAACAATGCCGGCCATCCTTTTGCTGGAGTGGTTTTCAGTTGCGTGTCGTAAAACCAAAACCAAAGTAATCACTCTAGCCAATCACAACAGACACAGACAATCCAATGAACCAATCAGAACTCGAAGCAAATACAGGCAGCCGGCGCCAAGCGCGGGAAAACGCGTCCGAGAAAATCACGATTGGCTTTTGTTTTACTTCTGATTGGTTGAGAAAGTGGCACGAGATTTTTTAGCCAATCATAAAGCGTAGCAATGCAAAGCAATCGCGAAATTACTTTTCGACACTCAGTTGAAAACCGTTGAAAGCCAAACAAGAAAATAAAACCTCTCTGAGGAAAAGGGTCGGTCGAGCAGTCCCGACTTTACTTTTTTTTGTAAAGCTGCTTTAGTTCTGGTTATAGCAGTTTAAAAGAAAATGGGAAATAACCTGAACTTGTCCACAAAGTTACTACTGTAAGAGTTCTAATCCTTTTGCTTTCAGATGTGGCTCCAGCTTTTGAGTCTGTGGATGAAATCCTAAAAGTGTGAAATAAAAAAGTTTGGGATATTTCTTGAATTTAAATTTTAGAGTGAAAGGGGTAATAGAAATAGGGAAAAAGTCTCAAGGGATACAAAATTGTAGTCAGTTAATTGTGGTTGTCCTTGGGTTCTAGCGACGGAAAAAAGCCGTTTATTTGGTGAGGTAACCCATAAACATATTTCTTAGCTAAGCTTAGTGTTTGTTTAAAACTAACCGCAGTCTTTTTTCTTTCAGACGCAGAAGCGAATGACTTTACTTTCAAACGAAGACAATAAAGAAATTTCTCTCTCTTCGGAACTATCGCAAGCTTCCACCGAAAAGGTAAAATGGTGAAACGACGAAGTTAGAAAAGTATTTAGAAAGACAACCAAGAAAGCAGAGTGCCAAGTAAAGTTATCTGACTACGCCTGTCCCCTGGGGAGTTGGAATGTTTGTGATCGTCCTAACGCCTGTCCCTTGGGAGGTTGGGATATTTGTGACCGTCCTAACGTCTACCCCCTCTGTGGTTGAGATATTTGTGACCGTCGTAACGCCCGTCCCCTGGGTTGTTGGGATGTTTATGACCGACCTGGGGGTTGGGATATTTGTGACCATCCTAACGCCTGTCCCCTGGGTGGTTGGGATATTTCTGACCGTGCTGACGTCTGTCCCCTCTGTGGTTGGGATATTTGTGACCGTCCTAACGCCCGTCCCCTGGGTGGTTGGGATGTTTGTGACCGTCGTAACGTCTGTCCCTTGTGGGGTTTGGATATTTGTGACTGTCCTAACGCCTGCCCCCTAGGGGTTGGGATGTTTGTCATCGTCCTAACGTCTGTCCCCTCTGTGGTTGGGATGTTTGTCACCGTCCTTACGTCTGTCCTGATGGGGTGGGATATTTGTGACCGTCCTAACGTCTGTCCTGATGGGGTGGGATATTTGTGACCGTCCTAACGCCCGTTCCCTGGGGGTTGGGATGTTTGTGACCATCCTAACGCCCGTTCCCTGGGGGTTGGGATATTTGTGACCGTCCTAACGTCTGTCCTTTGGTGGGGTGGGATATTTGTGACCGTCCTAACCCCCGTTCTCTGGGGTTTGGGATATTTGTGACCGTCCTAACGTCAGTCCCCTCCGGTGTTGGGATATTTGTGACCGTCCTGACGCCTGTCCCCAGGGCAGTTGCAAATGTTCTCTTTGGTTGTCAGATTTCGTTTACGTAACACCACGAAGTTTTTGTCAAGGTTATTCTACACGAAACAATGTTAAACGCAACGTTGTCGCGGACGATTGTTAACGTAACATTTACTTGCGGCAACATCATGTTGCAAGAGTTCAAAAGCTGCTTCAAAATCTCGCAACGTGTTCGCAACGCAAAAATTGCGCAGGAAATCGTCCGCGCGCTCATGTTTATACAAGGCATCAACTTTCCGCGCAACAATGTTGTGCAAAACATCGCCCGCGTTGCGAATCGTGGCCGTTGCCGGCGTGGGAGACTAGCTCATGTTCGACCTCATAGATCAGTTAGCATTAGTGGCCGAAGATCTCTAATTCAAGGTTTCAAAGAGCTCACCGGGGTCGAATACGTTTTGCGTGTTTGTTTGTAGTTTCTTTACTGGGTCAAAACGCAAACGCATTTTTTTACCGACAAAGAGTTTTCGCGATATAACTGAATGCATTGTCATTAAAATTCTAGAGATGTAAATAGTTAGTGCTCATTATAAAGTACCCCAATTTTCCCATTGCTTTTTTCTAAAACGGAGAAGTATATCTGGAATTGTTCACAGTTTTTGAGTAAGGTTGCAGCGATCTGTGTCACGGGAATTAAAGCTTTAACTCCCAAGAGTGTCAGTGATCAAAATTCAAGAACAATCCCAAATTTCGTTTTGTAAAATAATGTAAAACCAAATAGCACCATGCAAAAGTACTGCCAAAGAGGTTTCATTTGAATGGTCACACCATAGGTTTTCGTTGTTCGGAGTGAAAGGCTTAAATAAATGTTAAGATTGTTTGTTTTAGATTTTAGCTGCGGCACTTCATTCACAGCTTGCTGGGAGTTTAAAGCTTATTGGCCACGCACGCTTTATCTTCTGGGAATGCCAAAGTAGATTTTCTTTTAAATTCCACTTCGAGTAAATGAAACAGAACGCGTAACGCTATAAAAGAAAAGATCTCAATAATCTTATTTGAATTTCATTAAGGATTCCATCCACCAACTCAAAAGTCGGTTTACTTGCATGTACACTTCTGTTAAACCTGAGAATTTTTATCGGCCTAGTCCTCGCTTTAAAGCGACCGCTAAGAATATTGTTTGCGTTCTGTCCAAGCCCATCAATCAAACAAACAAATAAATAAGAAAAACAAAAGAAGTAAAGCTTCATGGTGGTCTGTATCGTTCCGCACAATACCGTGTTTAAGCTCTTTTATCTTTTCACTGCCAAAATCAGCTAAAAATTAAAATAAGAAAAATTAACAAATTTCAATTTGCGAAATATCTTTAAACGATAAGGACCAAATGAAACTACTGCACAGTAGCTTTCAGTTGAATAGTCACACGGACTCAAAAGTTAGAATCACCTTGTACAGCATAATAAACAGTACCACAGGAAAGTACTGCTCAATAGCTTTCATTTGAATAGTCACAATATAGGATTTCATCCACAGAATCGAACGTCAGAACCAAATTGTTCTGTATATTAAACAGCACCTCAAAAGTAAGAAACATTGCCAAATTCAACGGTTTACTTAAATAGTAGTGCATTTTTGTCACCTTAACAAAGAAATGTATGTTAGGTAAATGCAATTTTTGTAAATGACAAAATTGTTCAATAAGCAAAAACCTTCATGCCTTAAGACTTAATGCCTGTACAGAAAATAGATTATCTTTTAAGCCATCAATTTAACTGCTTATTTATAGCGTGTTCTACGTGATAGCGCTGTGTGTGTTAAAGCTATATGTGATTAAAGGCATAGGGCACGCTATTTAAAACTCAAATGCTCTTAAAATTAACCTTTAAAGTACGTTTTTAAAGAAGGACAAGAAAGAAATATTAGGCTGCTCTGTTGTAAAATTTTGTAAGGTTGAAAGGGATTTCTATTTTTGTGTATAAGGATGAAAGGGATCTCGAAAGCAAGTTGATGTGACTGTTATAGAACTGTTATATATAATGCTTATAATGGTTGTATAGAATATATTGTTGAGAGTTCATTATTTTTGAATGTTCTATATGTATTTTTAAGTGTAGATCTCGTATAAGTATACTGAAAGAGGTTGGTCCCTCGAGAATGCAGTAAGCGTCTTCGTTATTTAACAAAGAGCATTTAGTTGAGATTATAGGCTCTTTTAATCTCGCAGTATTTCGTAGATCCTCTATTTTCAACAAATCAGACGAGCCCTAAATATCTCCTTTGTTTAACGATCAGGCCCCGGTTGTTCAAAAGGTGGATAGCGCTATCCACCGGATAAATCACTATCCAGTGGATACGTATTAACAAAATCCTTTGTGTTATCCGCTGGATAGTGATTTATCCGATGGATAGAGCTATCCACCTTTTGAACAATTGGGCCCAGGTTGAATTAAAGGCTATAAATGTGGTTTTAGAGAAGAGGGAAACTGGAAAACGTAACAAAAGTCAGCAGAAAGACGACATATAATCACCAACTCGAACCACCTATCAAACTGTGTTTGCATTACTTCGCTTTTTGATTGGCTAAAAAATTTCGCGTCATTTTCTCAGCCAATCAGAACCAAAACCAACTGTAACTTGGTCGCATTCGTTTTCCCGCGCTTAGCGCCGGTTACATGTATGTGCTTCGAGTTCTGATTGGTTCATTGGGTTGTCTGTGTCTGTTGTGATTGGCTAGAGTGATAACTTTGGTCAAACCTGTGCTAAAATTAAAATGTACTTTTTTTCCTGCATGAAATGCTCCTAGATTACAGAAACAAAGATATCAATTAAATTCTCGAAGGAACAATAAACCACGATCGGTTTTTAGCAATTTTTCTAAGACAAGGAAGAACTTGAAAAAAGGTTTTCAAGTTGCAATCCATTTCCATCCTGGCAGTGCACTAATAGAGTAATGTAAAAAATTCTGGAGCAGTGTCAAAATTATTTAATGGGTTTCTATTGAAGCAAAAATGTCTCTTGGCTTACTAAAATAGGTAAGAAAGCTCCTTTAAGTTACTGCACTGTTAGAACGACGCCAGTCTTCAATTGTGTGCGTGTCTTGCTCAGTTCTCATAACCCACTTACATTAGTAGAGTAGTGTTCATTTGAGTGTCGTAAAACCAAAACCAAAGTAATTACTTGACCAATCACAGCAGTCGTAAACAATCCAATGAACCAATCAGAGTTCGAAGCAATTACATGTCGATTGGTTTTGGTTTTACTTCTGATTGGTCGAGAAAGTGGCGCGAGATTTTTTAGCCAATCACAAAGCGTAGCAATGAAAAACCAAAGCAATTGTGTAATAACTTTCGACACTCAATTGAAAACTGCTCTAACAAGTGCTATTGGTCAGATAAGACACAGCTGAACATTGGTCAAGAACACCATCTCCATTGTTCTTAACGAAGAAGACATCGCGCAGAATATTATTTTATTGTTTTTGGAATATTTCAAAGTTTGTGGCACCTGATTATTCAACTCTTTCACTTTCAGAATCAATTATGGAGACATGAAGTGTAGTCCTAACTTTTGAGTCTCTCAAAGAAATCCTATGGTGTGACCATTGAAATGAAACCTCTTCGGCAGTACTTTTGCATGGTACCATTTGGTTTACAATATTTTAGAAAATGAAATTTGTGATTTTGATTTTTGGCACTCAGTTAAAGGGTTTCTGATTCATTTCACAATAGACTGTTTTTATTGAATAGCGTATTGTTAGTTTTGACAGCCATTATTATTCAGTTCTGGGCTTGAAGCGATAGTCCATTAGCCCGGAGAGTTAAGGGATAGTGAATCTTGTCCACCAAATTTCAATGTTGAAACGGTTCTGTTGGAGGAAAGACGCATCTAAAATTTTCCGTGTGGATTTTAGTCAGAAATTCGCGCTCGAAGTCGGCTTCCATACAAAAACCCTGTTTTTTTTTTTCTTACTTTTCAAATGTAAAGGGATGGTCCTTATACTATGTAAAATTATATTGAAATCATTTTAAGGGCATGATAGACAAAACAGTAATAAAGCAAATAATTTACATAAAGCATGCCCTTACAATTATTTTAAAACAGCCAGCCGTTATAATAATGATTGTAATGTAAAGGACGATCATTATTTTAACGGCTGGTTGTTTTAAAATAAGTTGTAAGGGCATTTTGGAAGTATTTTGTTTATAAAATTTTTTTGCTTTATTACTGTTTTGCCAAAAAAAATCCTTAAAAACGATTTTTGATTTACTCGAAAGCCGTCTTAAAAATTGTCTTGAAACTTCGTCTGCTGCTGGTGATACGTGAGTATACTACAAAATTTGAAAGTGTCATTGTGAAGTGTTTGACTTGATTTTGAGAAGAACGACATTGATTAAAACAAAGGGCAATCAGCTGGCGTTGCTATAGTAACTGCTGTCGCTTGGAAACCAGTGACACATAAAACTTTGATCACATTTCATAAACTTGGTGAAGTATGAAAGCTACGAACCATGTCTTCGCTGCGAAATTATACACCCCACGCCAAAAAAAAAAAAAAAAAAAATTAAATTAAATTAAAATAAAATAAAATTGTTGTTGTTGTATGTTCTAACTTGCTCAATAATAAAAAAAAAACAGTTCTTCAGCAACGTACTGCTCAATACCTTCCATTTGTGTGGTCGCTCTTTAGAGTTTGATCGACAGTCCGCTGTCGCTTGGAAACCAGTGACACATAAAACTTTGATCAAATTTCATAAACTTGGTGAAGTATGAAAGCTACGAACCATGTCTTCGCTGCGGAATTATACACCCCACGACAAAACAACAACAACAACAACAAAAAAAAAAAAACAACTGAGTTGAGCCTCCTTAATATTGTTGTCGTTGTTGTATGTTCTAACTTGCTCAATAAAAAAAAAAACAGTACTTCAGCAACGTACTGCTCAATACCTTCCATTTGTGTGGTCGCTCTTTAGAGTTTGATCCACAGACCAAAAAGTTAGAACCACCGTGAAAAACATGTAGCTCCACGGGAATGTACTGCTCAATGGCTATTCTATTCTCTATCACTACGTTCAGCCGAATAGAATACATGTCTATGACATGCTAAATGAATACAACTGTATAGGGAGAGGCCGACCAGCCATGCAAGCTTAATTTGATTTCATGCGAATCAAAACAATTTTTCATTTTACAAGAAGTATCATTAACACTGCATAAAACAAAACTGGTAAATATAGTAACCAATGCGACTACACGCCGTACGCAAAAAACCGGACACGGAAACATGTTCTCCAAACCAAGTGCGTGAATTGAGCTTGTAACTGGTGGCGTCAATCGGTGAACCTCGTGGAAACGAGCAATATAACTTCAACCGTGAACAAAATAACGTGGGACACTTTAGAAAATACTACTCAATGACAATTGTTTTCGAAGAGAGAAAACTATCGTTCCATTTCCTGGTCCCCCCTTCCCCCATACAAAGTTGAGACATTGTGGCTTGGTTATATACATAAACGCAACATTGTATTGGGGGTGGGGAGGGGAGGTAACGACAAAGGGAAAAAGGTAAAGTGTCCCAAAACTTCTGACCAAGATTGTAGTTGGAATTCCCAAAGGGGAATTGCGAATAACATTGCCATGCCGCAATGTCAAGAAGTACCATTTTTGGATGGTCACACATCAGGGTCTTCTCCATGGACTGAAAAGTTGAGAGATTTGCTTCTGGGATTTAAATATTATCGCACTTACTGTATCTGCAATTATTTTTGTTTGTAGATACTGGAAGCTGTATCACTAATAGAAGAAAGTATGGAAAAACTACAACTGTACGGAGAAGAACTAATCGACATTTGTGAAAAACATTTCCCTGACATAAAGAGAAGGATTCCCAAGATGAAACGGCGAGAATCAAACAACACGGAAAAACTAAAAAATGTCAGTCAAAAAGAGGTGAGTTAATAGTTTTAATGTTAGTTTTGTTTACCAACGAGAATTGTGAATGTTTTGTGAACTGCTACTTGTTATGATGTAGACATGTTTTTTTTAGTACAGTGCTGTCGCTGTCAATTAAAATTCTGCATATCTGACATGCGTACAACGATGAATTAGGGTCTTCTTCTCTTGCGCACAGGAAGAGGTTGCTGTCACTAGTGAATCCATTGTTTGTCCAATTTTTGTCTTTCCCCACACCCTCTCCCACCCCCCCCCCCCCCCCCAAAAAAAAAATGGAGAAAGCTTTTGTTACATAATTAATGTAAACCATTGACACTCACAGTCAATATTTTTTGCATTGCGCATGTGCAGTTTTAAAGAAGCTTGCAAATAAGGACTAAAATAACCTGTTTTGCTAGAAAAAGTTAAAAAAAAACCTGTTGTGTTAAGGAAAAATATTTCGAATAATCGCCACCCCCTCCCCATGTCACTCCATCCCTTAACAATAAGACCGAAGAATGGGGCAGCTAGGAGGATTCAGATGGGACACGACTCATCTCAGATGGGGATGTCGAATTGTTAATATTGAATATTAATAATTAATAATAATAATTGCCCCCTGCTATAATCGAAGAAATACGGAAACGTCAGTTTCGCTGTAAACCATTTGTAACTTTGTTTAAATAGAGTGAAATAGAGTTAAGGATTCACGCTCTAAGTCGGGCGTACGTCGAATATTAAATAATGCGACAGTATTTCTATCAAAATATTGATAGAAAAGCTTCATGTAGAGCTTTCTAGTTTCGTTGACTCCAAGTTTACTGGTGCACAAAAATATATATATTTGGTGCTACAAATCATGATCAGTATATGGTGAGATTTTAAAACTAACGAAGAATACGAAACAAACAAATTAAATTATCGTTACTATTTCCGGTGCTGTGAAATACTTTACAAGCTGCTTTTGTTTCTTTAACTTAAAAAAAAAAATCATCTGTCTGATCAGATAAGTTGAAGTGATATATAACTGCCTTTTGGATTTTAGTTTTAATGGATACAGAGGTTATTTTTGCAAATTAAATCTTCGTGCGAAAATTAAGCTGACCGTTTTCATTCAATTGTTCCCGTTAAGACCCTTCCGTCTTTTCTTTGCTCTTCCTCCGTACAATTCCCTGCTTTTAATATTAAAAAAGTATTTAGGTTCAATTATCCTACGTATAAACACATGCTGTGAGGATTTAACGCAGGCCATTTACAGGCTCTCGCAGCTCTTTACCGCTCATGTAGGCAGCTAATTTTAGTTTCTTGATGTGCGTCGAAGGGTGCAACCATGTCTGAGCGATGTTGGTTCTCTTGCAGTTGATATCCGTGCTACAGACTTTGGAAAAGGACATGCAGTCGTTACAAGACAACGTCCACAAGATATTGGAGTTGGTCGAGGATATTAGCGATACGTGACCCGTAGAGAAAAAAGTCCAATCTTCTTAGCTTAAACAAGAAAAATCGAGTTCTTGTGGTTAACCCTTGCACTCCTTAGAGCGGACGTAATCGAAAAAGTTAATAACATACCCAATTTTTTTTTTTTTTTGTAAAATATTGGAAAATTAACAGTACGGTCGGGAAGTACTGCTGAAGAGCTTTCATTTGAATGGTGAACTCTAGGATTTTGTCCACGAACGTAGAATTTAGAACCATGATTCGGTACACAACTCTGGGGTGAAAAGGTTGATATGCCTCGATTGATTTGTACTTGACAACTTTGTGGAAACGCTGGCTTATTGCTCTTAGATTTTGGGAACAGAAAGGTTCGGTTTGTTTTTCGTGTTTTCGAGCAAGAGGCTTTTCTTTAATCCCCTCAATACTATTGCGAGCTAAAAGAATCCCATTCAATTTAAACCTGTGATTAAAAGAAACTGCGAGGTAAGACCTCGAGATATCATCCAAGGTGATATAGCTTTCCGCCCAGATTTCTTGTCTTTACTGCCGACTCCCCACCCCCTCTTCTAAATAATTGGTAATGAACATAGAGGTTCTGTGACAGAGACTGGAGTAACTAGGAGTATTTTGATTGGTTGACGTGCTGAAAGAAGTTATCGTTGTGTTTTCGAATAGTTCTCGATGACGAAGACACTTTTTCGTGCTGAGAAAAAAATGTCCGCGTACATTATCGAGTAATCATTTCATTGTTAAAAAAGTGTTAATCTTGGTCTAGACAAGTCCATTTATAGCCTCGCAGCTAATATTGACTAATGTAAGCCTCTTTTCGTTTTGACTGAGTAAGATGTACGTAGAACCCATCGCGAGTTTGTCAATACCACTCTACTTGTGTTGGATAAATTCCATTTTTTTTTTAAGACTTGGCACTTCGTTTTCCAAACGAAAATTATTTACAATGACAACTCACTAGTGGGTGGTGAAACTGCGAAGTGTTCAACAAAGTCACTAAACGATCCGAGAAGAAATTATCTTAGCATCATTGTTCTAACTTGTTTTTCTTGTAACTTGATATTTCCCGAAGACCTTTGTGGTTTGCCTTCGTATTACCTAAACCTACAACCTTATCATTTTGTTACTAGAACACGGCCAAACCTTTTTTTTTTCTTGAAGGGAAGGATTTGGAGTATTTAGTACCGCATCATGGTCAATATTTCCGCATTTCAAGTGTTTTTACTTGTTTTCAAGTCTGCTTTTCAAGAACAAGTATTCCTGGCGCACACTGAGATTTTTTTAAGAAGGAATTCTTGTCGTGACGTCAACCAATCAAATGTAGTGTTGTCAGATTTGTCAAGTCATATTTAGAACTTGTTTTGGTTGGCTCTCGCGATAAAGAAAAACATGTGAAGTATTTTAACGTCATATGTACGTAAAAGTTATTTGAGCCATTGAGCTGTGGAGGGAATATTAGCTAAAAGATTCAGGTATAGTTCAAGAAAAAAAAAAAACATTTTATAGTTTTGAAAACTTATTCTAGAGTGAAAAGTATAATTATATAATATATTTTGTAATATAAATATTTCTGAAATTTGTATTTTGCTTAGTAGGGAGCTGTGACATTAATAACTGTGCGATTACCAAGTAATAGCACGGGAACACCCTAGCGCAAGTCGAAGTCTGTAACAGTATGGGAGGGGTGTTTTGAGATTTTTAATTGACATTTGTTGGGAATTTATAAATATAATAAAGATTAAGCGTTTTAATTTTGGCCTTTTGGGATATTCGATAGCCGTGTCGGATGCTTTGATTTATTCTGCTAATTACATTTGCCGTGTCTTAGACAAAGTCGTACGTGGGTATCTGTGGGTATACGCGCCCAATTTTCGAGTATTTATTTATTATCCTATGCGACGGGATTTTGGTTGAAATACTGATGGAATAGTGCGCGTTTTTTCAAGGTTAAAACAACACAAGCCACCCATCTAGAAAACGAAGTTTTATCTCGTCAAATTTATAATCACTTAGCTGGGAAAGTTGAGAACCGCCGACTCTGGGGATTAAGAAATTAACCCTGTCCAATGTGCGTGAACGATTTACAAAGAGCAGGCGCGTAGCTGCTGAAAAAAAGGGTTTGCTTGCTCACACTTCATCTCTGTCAAGTTTCGGCTTCAGCCTGGTGAAAGGTGTCCCGTGCGCTACAAACAAAGGCATACAGAGTCGTTTTCGTCCACAGAAGGCCAAAATGGAAAGCGGGTAAGTTGCATACAGTGTACATTTATTGTCGTGGGATTGTCAATGGTTGCCATCTTCAATCGTTAGATTACTGTAATTGGCCCTGACTAACACAAAGACTTGCTGACCTAGGCTGGTAGCTATCCATGAAAGACGCAACTATTTAGTTTTTACACATTCTCTAGAAACTGAACTTAAAGAATGACCTGTGAGAATGAGCGACCATGTTGTTTACCCTTTTTCCGTTGTTTAAAAGCGGCAACAAAATCTCTGTTTTGTGTGATATAGAGATTTCGATCTTGCTGCAACCTCCTTGTGGGATTTTGAGATCTTAAACTCGTATTTAAACTTGAATACCCTAAGGGCACATAACCTTGTAACATATAGCTGGCGATTATGAGCTAAACTGGGATCTGTGCCGAGTGGAGACGGCCCTAAATACGGGACAAATTGGAGAGCCTCTGCGGACGAAACAGACTAAATCGACTACTTGCTTTAAAATAATGCTAGGAAAACTCGACCTTGGATCCCGGGCTTGGATCCTGTTTGAGACGCTCGAATATCAGTACAATGATCGGCTGAATTATCTTACTCGAATAATTTTTAATTGCTGATCTTTGCTGGGGTTAAATAGATGTTGATTTTAATCAGTTCTGCTGTAAAGGGAGTTATTGTTTCGAAAAAGACATTGTTCTATTCTTCGAGGAAAGGTGAATTCTCCACGGAATGCCGCTGCGAAAATCCTTTATCGAGCCTAATCGGATAGTCTTCCAGTTGAGATTTCGTTGGTGGCAGTGTGCGTTAGCAAATTGAGCTTTGTTTACATCGGGTCAATTTTCTTCGAGAGCATTGTTTGACTATGCACTTAATTATCGACCATCACAGCGGTTTGTACAATGCTTGCCAAAAATGCGTTTTAGAGATATCAAGTGCAAGAGATGATCTAAAAAATATAGAACTCAACGATATGAAAAAAGCATTTACTCAATGTTTATATGATATAATCCTCTTCCTTGGCATAACATTTTGTTTGCGTTGCTGTTGCTGTAATGGCTAGACCGAAACCGTCATCCCTGCGCTATGAAAACAATGTTCACAGTTTTAAGTGCTGGAAAAACCCTCGCTAAATATAGTTCGTTTGTTTTTACAAACGCGCTTATTTGACATGAGAGTTTCAAATAGTTCGTTACAAAAAATACTGATTTTGTGAGGAAAAATGTTCAAAATTGCTTTGGAAACTATGAGAAAAATGTACGTTACTCAAAACTGTGGTGAGCCTCTTAATTAAATGGTCATAAATTTGATCATGACTGTAGATTTTCACAGGATGCAGTCGAAGACCAATAGTATTAGACACTCGTCGGTTCCATGAAATACTGTTGTTTTTTTATGCTTAAACAATCTCAAAGTGCAGCTTACACTTGTGGGTGCCATAATGACTTGACGTAAAAGCAAACCACGAAGGCCATAACACTTTGGGTGATTAGATAACGACTAAACAACGTAAACAAATTAAAACCGTTCCAGAATATACAAACGAGAACTTGCAAGAAACATCCAGTGTTTCATGAAAGAAGCACGCGATAAAAAGCACGTGTGTAAATGTACTGTTCGTTGAAAGCACAGGTAGCCCAAGCTCAAGTGATGTTTACACGTTGTAATTTAGGCTATGTCTACACTATACCGGATGGCTTATCATGTCGACATGAAAAATACTCCGGCCTGGTGTGAACAGAAACGACCCAGAACTGGATATTTACTTCTTTATCAGTGGGTTTCAATCCTAGCTTCTAGTTGTTGACTTCCGCTACGGCTCGGTTTGATTGCCTGTTCACACTGCCCCAGCCAAGTGGCACGAGAATCTATCCGATATGTGACGATTCAGGCTATGTCTACACTATACCGGATAGCTCTTTCGCCGGCACGAAAACCATACCAGATAGGCCTTTCGTTCACACATGAAACGCTAGTTTCGGAACGATTTTTGTTCCGGAGCGCCGCTGCGACGCGGCGCTCGCGAAAGTGAATCATCAAATATCGGATAGATTCTCGTGCTAATCTCTGGGGCAGTGTGAATAGGCAATAGAACCGAACCGTAGCGGAAGTCAACAACTAGGAGCGAGGATTGAAACCCACTGAAAAAGAAGTAACAAGGAACCCGATGGGCTTCGAAAGTGGCTCGTTTGGTCCCAGTTTTCACCCGGTTTTCATTTTAGAGTTTTATATTAGCAATCCACAATATTTGTTTGAATATATATATTTTGTTTACTCTTTCATCGCCTTGCCGTAAGGATCAGTTTGCCGTTTTCTGATTTTCTACAAGTAATTATTGTACTGATCCAGGTCTACAACTGGGAGATCCGGCACCTCTCAACGGTTTGTCGCTGTGGTCTTGCTGATATTTTATATCACAATATACAATCTAGTATCTATCAATATGCACAGTCCAGTCCAGTCCAGTCCAGTCCACATTTATATTTACATTCCACAGCCCGCTTCAAGCACTCCTTAGGGACGGACTATCTTATTGTTAAGAGGGGGGGGGGGGGGGGGGGGGGTTGGGTAATTGCTAAAAAAAAAATTCCTGCACAGCAAAAGTAAAGAAAAAATAATAATGCAAAGAGAGCGAAAGGAAAAAAAAGGTATGGAACAATCCCGAAAAAAATTATTGCACAACATCCGAGACGGAAAAAAATTCATGATGAGAAAAATTGCCCAACACCGCCACCTCCCCCACCCCCCACAAAAATAACATCGTACACCTTTAGTAGGCTACAATTTCAGGTCTATATTTTTTTTCTCTGATCGACTCGGTACTGTTGGAAAAAAACGTAACTTTAGAACTTAATCTTATTTTTTTTTCGCTTTAAAATCCTTGAAACCACCTACTACAAGGAATCAGGATTGTTTTAACACAGGCATTTTGGAGAATCGGTGATGGGGTTTCGAATAAATTAACAATATCAACATGATCGATCAAATAGCGTGACATAAATACGAGATGTTCGGAATTTGAACGTGACTCCACGGAGTAATGCTTGAGAATTGTTTACTCAGCAGTTCTGTGACCTGCCGGGACGTGTTTTTGGTTAGAAAAATTCAACTCGCTTTCCTTTTACCAGAAATAGATCGCATCCGAAAATCACAGAGATTTAATTTTTAACAATTCCGTCGAAATTAGAACGGTAAATATTTGAATTATAGTTGCCGACATCACTGATTACGCCATTTCTGAAAACCGGAAGTAAACTAGGTACGGTGTTGGCCGCAGCAAAAGCGATTCCCGGGGCAGGTGACCCGACAGGCCGAAAAAAAAAAAAAAAAGAGGGTATTTTAAGAACTGACTCGTCGAAGCGACGAGCCAGTTAAATATCCAGTTCTGGGTCGTTTCTGTTCACACCAGGCCGGAGTATTTTTCATGACGACATGATAAGCTATCCGGTATAGTGTAGACATAGCCTCACTTTCACGAGCGCAGCGTCGGAGTGGCGCGTCGGAACAAAAATCGTTCCGAAACAAGCGTTTCATATGTGAACGAAAGGCCTATCCGGTATGGTTTTCGTGCCGGCGCAAGAGCTATCCGGTATAGTGTAGACATAGCCTTAAACGTCGTGGTCACTGTTACGTAATAGCGAAATTATAAGGATTTGTCATGATGGGGAAAATTCACTTCGAATTTGAGCGTAAAATTAGGAACGATATTTGAATAAAACTGGCTCACCTGAACTTCTTTTTGTGTTTACTTGTGTCTTGAGTGGTTTTGGGGTCGATTCGAAGCGATTCTGACGAGTTTTAGTTCGACTGTTTCTTCCTCCTTATGCACTAGTCAATTGAAACCCCCACCCCCCGAGACCCGGGGCAGATAGGGGGATGATAGGGGCATATAAGCACTTTTGATAACAGATTTATCCCCAGGGGTGGTAGATTAGATGTGTTTTGCGTCTTCAGTATGTCCCTACCTCGGGGAATTAGGGAGATTTGACTGTGGTTGAGAAAGACTGGTACCGAAGTTCGTCGAGAAGTCGATCGATTGCAAGTTGTCGTATTCGCGGCGTCCGTCCGGGAACAGTACCGGGTTGGTGCTGACCAGTGGCGTAGGACAGGCGTTTTTACTTCTACAAGCAACAAAAACACTCAAGGGCATAAGGTAACATACAGTACAAGAGATTGCAGAAACATCTACAGAAGGAGTACAGCACAATATCATATGGTACTGTTGTTCAACCGTGTTCCGTGAGAATTAAGAGACGAATTTCTGCTAAACGTTATAAGGGTGTTGCAGCAATAACTTGTAGAAGACTGAGCTCGTAACGGTTTTGATGTCAAATTTAATCCTGATGGCCACTGGTCGTACTGCTTTTGCAAAGGACTGGATTTGCTTCAGTTAAATGATGGCTCAGATAAAATGATTTTGAATGGAGGCGCCGATGAGGGCCCCAGTTTTTTTCGATGGACAGAATGGCATCTTAATGAAGGGAGATAATTTACCCTAGTCACAACAAGAAACAGTCGTGCGAGTTGTTTTAATCTTGTAGAGTTACAGAACGGTGTTGTTGGCCGTGCTCACGCCAACCTGTTTATACATGCATTATATGTACCTTCCACTTTGTGCGGATCTGCAGAAACCGAAACACGCAGGTAGAATATCCCAAGAAAGATTGCAAGAAAACATGGTAGCTGCACTACATGATTTGAACAGAGTAAATGAAATACCATTCGGTAATCTGTAATCAAGATGTACAGGGGTGCAACTGATCAGCGAGCAGCACAAATAAAACAAGAGCTAACACTGATTTGCTGGTGTTTCTGCGAGGTACAAAATCGGCAAAGAAAGAGTTCAAGATAAAAGAAGCCAGAACTGTACCAACACTTCGAAGACATTTGGAGCCTACACGAGCGGCACATGGTGAAAAACTTACCGAGTGAATATGTCTTTGCACTTCAAGCTTGTTATAAAGCGGACTGCAGTCATCCCATTTGCCAGAGAGGAAAACCCACAGATGAGTCAGTGTGGTACGCTGGCGGACCCAGTGTTCAGTTCCTGCCTTTACCAGTGCCAGATCCAAAGCGATCTTGGGGGTCTAAGGAATGTAAGAATTGCCATGGGTTTTGCACGGGGCACTTTATGCGTCTTGAAGACGTTTTAACCACAGACAGCGCTGATTTCCCCGCAGTTCATACTTACCCTCCTAGTATTGTCATCAAGAAAAGCTTTGAGAAAGCTCACAGGGAGAACAGGGACTTTACCTCAGAAGAGTACAAAATCTTGCCAAGCAAACTCTTCTGAGTTCTGAAGACGTGGAAATGTGGGTGTTACTCATCTTGATGCTGCGAAGAAGCGACGAAAGGCTGGTGCGCGTAAGGCAGCAGCTACAAGAAAGCAGAGGTTAGCCGTACAGAAGTCCAAGGATAAGGTAGCCACTGCTGGGAATGACGCATGGTGTCTTTGCGGCAGCCCGGAGGTTGGCAATATGATCGCATGTGATAGTCCTGACTGCCCTATAGAGTGGTTCCATTTCGAATGCGTGGGACTTGTGGATGCACCAAGTGGAAAGTGGCTCTGCACTGAATGTGCTGTTTAACATTTTCAAAGCAACCACTGTTCAGAAATGATTTGTTACAATGTGAAATTCATATTCTTACAAAAATTAATAATCCGCAGCAAGTGCTATTAAGATTTATTAAGACAGGTAACGTTTTGCAACGTTAAAAACCTGAAAACAGGATTACTTTCTTTGCTTGCCGTTTAGGCTGAATACATGTGAAAAGTACGTTTTGTTAAAATTTAAATTTTAAAAGAAAAGAAAACTATTGCCTTATTAAAGTAATATTTTGTTCCCGTTCAAGTCGGTCATGTGTGAATGTTTTTTTTTTTCAAATCCCTTGCCAATTTGTTCCCAGGGGTAGGGGGATTTGATCTCAAGATTTTCCCCAGGGGCTGGGGGTTTGGTATAATTTGACCAGGGCCTTTGTCAAATCCCCCTATCTGCCTCGGGTCCGGGTGGGGGGGGGGGGGTGGGGTGGGGGGGGGGGGGGTTTAATTGACTAGTGCATTAAAAGAGAGTGGGAGGAAGAAACAGTCGAACTAAAACTCGCCAGAATCGCTTCGAATCGACCCCAAAACCACTCAAGACACAAGTAAACACAAAAAGAAGTTCAGGTGAGCCAGTTTTATTCAAATATCGTTCCTAATTTTACGCTCAAATTCGAAGTGAATTTCCCCCATACAAATCCTTATAATTTCCCTATTACGTAGCAGTTACCACGACGTTTTGAAAACATCACTTGAGCTTTGGCTACCTGTGTTGAAAGACATTCATTCAGTTAATTTCATATGCGACTGGGAAAAACTGAGATAACCTTGAAGGTATGGTAACTTTGATATCAAACCGGTACAAAGGTCTGCGAAGTTTTTTTGTTGTTGTTGTTGGCAGCAACGACTTTTCCAGCCTCGTCAGTTTCCCTGCTGTATAACCAATAGCACAGATCCTTGTAAAAACGACGGAGTGTATTCCCAAGAGTGAGTTTTGTTCAAAGTTTCAGCCAAAATTCGAGGGTGTGCTTGAGGTAAATATGAAATTTTCACGAGTATACTTGAGGTAAATATAAGACCTCAAAGAATCTGTGGGGTATTTGTGGTTATCCCATTAAATTGTCAACCACTCGAAATACTTTACATTCAAAGACGCATTTTATAGTCCCAAAAGGTCAAAAGTGCAAATTTCTCAATTCAAAACGGAAAGGACTGCTCAGCAGCTGTCACTTTGAATAGTTACACTTTAGGATTTCATCCAGACCACCTTTCATCCCATGTAGCCAATCAGAAGGCTGGAAAGCCGTTGCATATTCTGGGATATGCCACGGATTTTATTCAACGGTAGTTTCTCGGCGTCGTAAATGGAACTAGATAGTGGTTTGAAGTAGATATGTAAATGATATGTAGATACGAAACATCTTCGTATCTTTCTTGGTAAACTTCGGAAAATTTCGCAAAATATGGCTGAAAACGTCTTCGGCAAACTTCGGAAAAAATCAATTGATCATAAACTTTCAAATAGCACTGTAACAATATCCGAAAAGTTGTCAGGAATCAATGGCGCCAAAGTTAAGTCGTGGGATAAAATAGTTCTACAATCTTTTCTCGTGCTTTTCGTAAAATTTCACACTCTCTTAAATGCTCGTGTGTATACTGAGAAAAATCAAGTCACTCGTGGGATATACCACGGGATACCACTCGGAAACCATTTGAATAGGTTACAGCATTATAAACAGCACCACAATACCTTCATTTGTGTGGTCGTACTTTCGAGTTTGAAACACAGACCAAAAAGTTAGAACCACAGTAAAGTACTGCTCAGTAACTTTCATTTGAATGGTCACACTTGGATTTCATTCAGAGACTCGAAAGTTAGAACCACCTTGTACAGCATAATAAACAGCACCACAGGAAAATACTGCTCAATAGCTTTCATTTGAATGGTCACACTTTAGGGTTTCATTCAAAGACTCAAAAGTTAGAACCACCTTGTACAGCATAATAAACAGCACCACAGGAAAGTATTGCTCAGTAACTTTCATTTGAATGGTCACACTTTAGGATTTCATCCAAAGACTCAAAAGTCAGAACCACCTTGTACAGCATAATAAACAGTACCGCAGGAAAGTACTGCTCAGTGACTTTCATTTGAATTGTCACACTTAAGGGTTTCATCCACAAACTCAAAAGTTAGAACCACTTTGTACAACATAATAAACAGTACCACAGGAAAGTACTGCTCAGTAGCTTTCATTTGAATGGTTACACTTTAGGGTTTCATCCACAGACTGAAACGTTAGAACCACCTTGTACAGCATAATAAATAGTACCACAGGAAAGTACTGCTCAGTAACTTTTATTTGAATGGTCACACTTTAGGATTTCATCCACAGATTCAAAAGTGAGAACCACTTTGTACAGCATAATAAACAGTACCACAGGAAAGTTCTGCTCAGTAGCTTTCATTTGAATGGTCACACTTTAGGGTTTCATCCACAGACCCAAAAGTTAGAACCACCATGTACAACATAATAAACAGTACCACAGGAAAGTACTGCTCAATAGCTTTCATTTGAATTGTCACACTTTAGGGTTTCATCCACAAGCTCAAAAGTTAGAACCACTTTGTACAACATAACAAACAGAACCACAGGAAAGTTCTGCTCAATAGCTTTCATTTGAATGGTCACACTTGGATTTCATTCAGACTCAAAAGTTAGAGCAACTATACAAAGTATAATAAACAGTGTCACAATGAAGTACTGCTTAAGGAAGTTCGCGCGAAAATCTTCTACAAGGCAGATTTTATTCAAACTTACGCTACGGTCTGATAATGAGTTACTGATGTCAGAAATGCTAAAAAAATTGGGGGTCACCGAATTGATTTAAGAGATACAGTGTGTAGAAATATTCCCTGTTTTTTAAAAGTTAGTCCTCGTAACATGACATGGTGTCCTTGGCTTTTAGTTAAACAATATCAAAGATGAATCGCTGGGGAGAAACTGTTATATTCAAATGTTATCTAAGTGGGCCTGATTCGTAAATAATTCGAACTGTTTTCAACCTTTAAATGAGTTAACCCTTTAAAAAGGACATTCGGAAACAACATACAGCTGAGATATGAGTGCAATTCGACGTCGCGTGGATAAAAAATGAAAAAAAATCAAACTTCTACAAGACACATCATTTTTCTTTTTTTCACAAACTGTAGATAATCGGTAAAGAAAATAGTATATGAAGAAAAAAATAGGGGTCACCAACCATCCAAGCGAGTTAAATCAAGGCAAAGTTAACGCAACGGCTACCATCCCTTCATGTGAATAGATTTCTTCCTTTGCGCGCGCGCTCGTGCATGACGTTGCATGTCGTTGCGACATGAATTGCGTGCGCAATACGGATGCGCATAAACAATTGGCGCGAACGTCCTTCAAAGCGGTTTTCATTTGCAGAAAAGACAATAATTTTATCTGGAAATAAATGGGATTATTCGTATGATGATGGAATAACGGCGGCGTGATCAAGCATAGAACAAATCTGTACATTTAAAATAAAACTTATAATGCAAATTGTCAGCAACACAAATCTTGTCAGATTGTCACAATCCGTTTTAATCGTCTTCAATTTGGGCCATGATAAATGGATTTATTAAAGCTATAATGAAATTATGGCTGCATTTTTATAGAGTGAACTTTATCTTGCAATTTGATAAGCAAAGGAAATTTGGTTCAGTTTTCACAATCCGCTTAAATCGTTTTTGACCTTTAGCCATTCTAATTTCTATACATCGCTGTAAACATCCTCGAAGCATTCCTGACTGACTGTTTTTCGATTGATTTAAAAAATTCTTTTGACAATTTTGCGATGAATTCAGGTCCACTAGATAGGTTGTTTGTAACAGCATCTTAGTAAAGAGTGAGCTTGTCTGCCAACTCGTGTCTAGTAGACCAGAGGTTGGGCTAAGTACTGATTAAATAAAAGTAACCTGATTCATAAATGTTATCGGATTCGCCATGCCCTTATACTACATTGTATCCGAATTCCTAAATAGATTACACTGCACTATAATTCAGGAGATAAGTGGTTTCTTCGCAAGGCAATCGCCGACCAAAATGACTTCATCTTCGACAAAAAGTGTGTGTTGGGCAAAGGACAGTATGATAATTTTCCTCCGGAGTGCACCGCCCAGTTTTCTTTGCATCAGTAATTGATACAAAAGGTTGCAATGAGGGATAGAGTGGTTTTCAATTGAGTATCGAAAGTAATTTAGTGATTGCTTTGGTTTTGTATTGCTACGCTTTGTGATTGGCTAAAAAATCTCGCCCCACTTTCTTAACCAATCAGAAGTGAAACCAAAACCAATCGTGACTTACTCGCACACGTTTTCCCGCGCTTAGCGCCGGCTACACGTATTTGCTTCTAGTTCTGATTGGTTCATTGGAATGACTGCTTCTGCTGTGATTGGCCAAAGTAATACTTTGGTTTTGGTTTAACGACACTCAATTGAAAACTGCCCTAAGGCAACTAAAAATAAGTTAACCAATGTACGAAATTATATCAGTTTATATCTTTACTACCTAGAAATAGAAAAAAAATCGCTAAAGGTCATGATGAAAGCAAATAAATACTAACAAAAGGACAAAATAACAGCTAAAAAAGTCAAAATTCCACAAGAATGACAAAACAGCCCGTCGCGAAATTAAATCCACTTCCATGCTTGCAGTCCTGCATTTTAACCCTCGGACGTACACGCAAACTAGCCTGCGTGGCAGGCGTTCTAAGGGGAAGGGGAAGGGGGAAAATTCGGGCGCGCAGGCGTTCTAAGGGGAAGGGGAAGGGGGAAAATTCGGGCGCGCGAGAACGCGAAGGGCGCGCGAGGGAGGGGGGAAGGGAACGCCTGCAATGACGCCATTGTTTTCTCCAACCCGCCTACTAACTGTGAAATGTCTGGCTGTCAAATAATGCAAACTGTGAAATGTATGGCTTTTAAATAACATCCAATCGAAGACGTTCGCGGGAAAATCTTCCGCAAAGCACGTTCTCAGGTTTCTTTCACATTTTTTTACAGAAAAACAAAATCGCATGGCTTATGGTGGTAATATTGTAAAGCCTAAACGCGTTCGCCCGAAAAAGGAAAACAATTGCAACGATGTGTGTCGAGTCTGTTAAACGAGTTTGAAGGTTGAATACGGCAATACAAAATCCTGCGTAAATTGGTTCAAGCGATCGCTGAAGAACAAATCATTTGGTGTTGTATGGGCTGAGTGGCTAAGAAATGTATCTGGAATTATTACAAAAAAACTGCCTTGGTTCTTCGCAACCATGCTGCAGAGTAACTGTTGGATGCCAAATCAAACACTGTTACTAAACAACGGAGGTTTATTCTAGCTCCACTAAGACACACTCCTCAACTACAGAACTAACTAAGGAGTTAAAAATTATTACAAGAATTCATGATTTCAAACTATTTCAATGCAGTGGAATTGTAGACTACGGCTTTTTGAGACTCTGATCTAAGACGCCAAAATCCGTGATGCCAGAAACACTTCTCGCAAGTCGCAAGTCTTGCACACCGCAGACTTTTTATAGACATTAAATCACGGGCCTGAGAAATTTAACGGTTTTGGCACTTTAAAAGCGATAAAAAACTTTAGCCGATAAGTATTCATCTTGCAACAAAACGTAGCCAAAGAAACCGTAATGAATGCCAATAGAGCTAGCACCGAACAACGGCATAAAGAAATAAATAATTTTAACGGCTCTGGACAGCACGAAATCCTCCTATCAATTTGAAAGATAATCTGCCGAGATCAAAAGGTCAATATCATCGAAGAGAACAAATTCATAACCGTGATCTTAATGCGCAATTCTCTCTGAAGTCATACTGGGAAAGCTTAAATTATACCTTAGGCTTTAAAAATACTTTCCTGCGACGAGTGGGAGTCGTGTTTAGGCTGTCTTACTATCTGTGGAAGATGAGACTTTTGCCGAAACCAGTCAGTAAAACCGCCACCAGGTCTTTTCCTTTGTACAGTTGTTTCACTGCTGTCTTTTGTTCTTCTTTCAAGTTGAACATGAGGCCTTTAGTCTCCAATTGTAACAATAATTCCCGTAAAACAAACTCGAAATCTCTTCCCACTTCTTCAGCCATATTTATATTTGGCGGAGTATGTATGCTTGAAAGATCGATCAAGTTATTCAAATAGCGTGATGTTGATTTCAACCAATCGGAACAAGGTATTAAGTAGGCGATTGACACATATCAAATTCTGACCAATCGCGTTTTTTACGCTCAGAATCTGACCGGAAAAGACGGGTAAAACAATGGCGTCATTGCAGGCGTTCCCTTCCCCCCTCCCTCGCGCGCCCTTCGCGTTCTCGCGCGCCCTTCGCGTTCTCGCGCGCCCGAATTTTCCCCCTTCCCCTTCCCCTTAGAACGCCTGCCACGCAGGCGCCACCGTGGTACAAGGGGGAGGGTTGTTGCAACCCCCCCCCCTTAGGTTTTTGCGATGTTGCAATATTTCCGCGATGTGCCCTACAAGATAAGGTAAATATTATGGGTTGTGGCGCTGCTGGGGTCTGGGACGTCATCCAAAATGGCCGCCAAGATGGCCGTCATGTTCGATTTTACTAAAAATTCAAAATTTTTGGAAAAATGCGGAAATTGCAAAAATATTGTTTGCTAGAGTTGCAAAATAACATACAATTAAACATTTTGATGCTTTTGGTAGCATTTTATGTTTTTTTTTTCACTGAAAACAGGTAAAAAACACGCATTTTTATTCAAAAATGGCTTGACCACATGTTGCTTATGACGTCATATCTCGTTTCTATAGCAACCGGTTGTCTCCAAACTTTGCCAAAATGTGTCTTGAGGATAAACGAACAGCTACTGAAAACGCCATGTGCTAATCTTAAATGATCTTGAAAATATGGGAGAAAAACCTTAAGGGGGCTGGCAACAACAACACCCCCCCCCCCCACCCCCCCCCCCCCCTTGTACGACCAAGGATTAATACCTCGGCCAAACTATTACTTTCTGTTTTGCTCTATTTGGCGATATAATATTTGGGACAATTTTGCAATTTATCCCAAATATCCGTAGAAATCAATTGTATTACCTAATTTACAAATTCGCCCTTAATGAGCACCCCAGGTTGCTAGTGGACTATTTTGATGTCAATCTATTAATTGTTAACTACAAATTCTAATTTTGAAACTTCACTTAATCTTTAAAGTGCCCCCATGATCAAATTTTTGATTTTCATTTTTTTTTACATTTTCGTGTACAATTAGACTTTCTTACTCATCTTGCCAAATTTCAATCCATTACGAACATCAGAAGTCATTCTATTTTAACATTTATTCCCGAGAATTTACGGCCGCCATTAATCAACCTTGTTCCAAGGCTTGGTTGCGAATGGGAGAAAGTGACGTCAAAGACTCAAACATACCTCACGGGTTGAAATTATAATAACAATAAGTATTGAAAATTACAGGAAAAGCAACAAAAACTTTGGACTTGTTGCTCGTGCAATAGGCCATTTGCACGATGACGTCATATGACCAACTACCAGAATCCTTCAGTTTTTTGTTTTGTAGTGCAAATTAGGACTTTTGTTATTTAAACCTCACTGGGATTACAAAATTTAAATAAGAAAGGAAAAACGAAATGAATTCTGGTAGTTGTAGTCAAATGACGCCATCGTGCAAATGGCCTATTTTCTATGCTGATTGTTATTATAAATCCAACAACTCATATGAAAATGTCGGGGGTGCTCGTCGGAAATTTTCGAAAAATTTCGAAAAACACCCTAAAAGGTACCAGAATCTGGTTTGTTGGGCGTGGCTGAAAATAATTTTTACCCCTAAGAGGTACCAATTCTAAAACAACACATGTAATATTCTGTCATATTTTTTTCGGTTCATACCCGAAAAGGTACTGCGATAACGGTGGTCATTTTAGATTTTAGTACCCTAAGCGGTACCAATCTACAAATTTTGACCCCTAAAGGGTACGACGAGTACTCCCGTCATTTTTATGTGGGAGTCCCCCCCCCCCCCACCTCCCCAGGAGTTGAACACGAGAAGAGAATTTGCCTATCTCCAAGCAACCTTGTATAATTATTATTTTTTTATATATAAACGACACTTTTAAAGTGTATATGACAGATTTTTTTCCATTTGCTTGTTGGAATCTACATGGCGTTCTGATAGGAAAATCGAAAAGAGTTTTTTTGATATCGATTTTCTTTTCCGTGTTTAAGCCGTCTAAAAACGTGAAATTTCACTTCCGGTGGGGTAAAAAACTACGCAAGAAGAAAGACTGGAAATAGTCCGCTGTGACGTCAATACAAGAATGCCGGTGTCGAGGTTTCTCGGTTCCTCGCATTTTTTGGTGCGCCCTGAGGAAGAAACATGGTTCTATTAAGGTGTGTTGTCTACGGTTGTAGCAACACGCACCAAAAAACGGAGGAACTGAGAAACCGCGACACTTGCACTCCTGTATTGACGTCACAGCGGACTATTTCCAGTCTTTCTTCTTGTGCGATTTTGTAACTGGGTAGAGGAATGCCGCCCTCCCTCTCCCCAGTTCCCCCGCGATTTTTCCCTGTTTCTTTTTTTTTTTTTACTTCGCGCGTTCCCCACTATCTTGGAGCCTGGAACAGGCTAGTTTTTAGACGGCTAAATCACGGACAAGAAAAATCGATACGGAAAAACTTTTTTCGACTTTCTTATCAGAATGCCATGTAGATTCCGACAAGCAAATAAAAAATATCTGTCATATGCACTTTAAGAAATTTTCTGAAGATTTCTAGTGATTTTCTGTGTAGCGCTATGTAAATATGGAAACAAGAGGCTATCAGTAGCCTATACTCATGCGCTTGCATAAGAAAGTTTTGTGATTTATTTTAAACGGGTCACGCACCCCTACCCCTTCAACAAATTTTGCGTGACACACATTGCATCATCACTCAAGACATGTTGGTTGAAGCTACCAATTTTTCTGTACTCGCTTTGAATATTTAATTTATTGATTCCTGATCAAACCCACACTAGTCAAAAAGCTCCTGCACTAGTCTAATACTCCCCAAACCGTGAATTATTTCTATTACATTGGGTTATTCCAGAAAGAATCCACCCCCCTCCCCCCACCGACGGATGGCAAGATTGTTTGACCCCTCCCCCTCCACCCGGATTTCCTGGCCCGCTAGACCCCCTCTCCCGCCTCGATTTCCAAGCCCAGAGAACCCTCCTCCTGCCCGGATTTCTAATAAATGTTTGGAAGCCCTAAATTTACAGGTATTGAAAAAAATATATGTAATCGGATTCAGGAGATTCTGCTTTTATAATGTCAAAACTGTGGTGATGAGTGCTATAAATTGGTGAAACATTTTAAAAATAAATATTGCATGACGCATCATGAAAAAAACCCCCCGTGATTTCAAGACCAAATCGAAATGAAATTTTTCTATCAAGCTAGTTCCTTAAATAACTGCTTTGATTTTGCCATGTATTAGTTTTTTCCAGGCTTCAAAGTTTCTTCAAAGTGTGAAATTTAAATTTGTTCGTGTGAAATGTAATTCGATCGATCTGAATTGTATTGTTTATTATGTATTATTTAATATTTTAAATATTATTGTAGTTTATACCAGATGAAGAGCCACCTTTGTGGAAACGCTGATATTAAACCATTATTATTATTATTATTATTATTATTATTATTATTATTATATTTGTTCTATTTGGTTTCCATATAATCGCAACGATCGCAGCGATCGTCACGATCGACGATCGCTGCGATTCTTGTGATCCTTGCAATTGCTGAGACCTCAGGTTTCCATATGATCGCAGCGATCGCAAGGAAACGTCGAGTAGGCCTTGATCCGATAAACTTTAAGTGCATTATGGGATACAAGGCTTTGGGGTGCAATGCTTTTTGGGACATTTTGGATTGCAAGGATCGCAAGAGTGGTTTCCATATGAAAACCTCTCGATCGCAATGATCGCAAGGATCGCAGAGATAGAAAAATTTCTATCTCTGCGATCGCAATCGCAAGGATCGTAACGATCGCAAGGATCGCAACGTTTTGGTTTCCATATGATCGCCGCAAGGGTCGCACAACACGTTTTTCTGCGATCGCTGCGATCGTTGCGATTATATGGAAACCAGGCTTAAAGGTCAAAACTGTTTAATGAAACTCATATTTCCTTGAATGAAAATGTCTTTCCCTTGAATAAAAGAGTTAAACGTTTATCATAATTCAGTGATTTTCTGCTTCCGGAAGGCTTGGCGATTTATTTATCCTAATTGCAGCGCGGAGCGCTAGCGTCTGCGAATTATAGTATAAACATCACAAAATAATATTTAAATTCAGCAACCTGCTTTATTACTACTTAATTCAGAAAGCGCTATCTATCTTAATTATATTTACTAGCGTGCCTTTACCGTGATTATTGTCTTCACGAAGAAAACATTCGAACGAGTTTGATCGCAATTTGCCTTTAAGTATTGGAAGCTTCTTCTAATTATTTGATATTTCCTTCAAGGTTTAAAGCATCAACTATTAAACAGAACACTAGAATGAGCGGAATAAAATTTTGGACCTTTGCGTATATCAGGGAATGTGCACGAAAGAAGCGATGTGAAAGCAAGCTGAATAGAAAAGATGTCCTTACTTTGTGATAAATGGATGCCGATCCTCAAAGGAAAATTCCATCGCTTTCAGCTCTCTAACCGCCACTTCAAAGGCATACAAATCTTCTAAAGGACTTTTTCTTTCCATTTCGAAGTCTTAAAAGGCGTGTTTACATTTTGGTAAAGGAAAACGAACGTCTGAAAAATTAAAGTGTGGAGTATTACAGATGCGGGCATATTTGTTTGAAATCTGATAGTCTTCTCCGAGTGACAAACCGGTTCTCTCTACTCCCCACTATAACCCAAACACGTGCGCAGTAGACAGATTCTGATTGGTTTAACCTTCCTGAAGCCTTTTATAACAATAGGGGACAAAAATAACTTGCTAGGAGAGACAGGGGCTAGTTCGCGTACACTAAATTATCGTGCATAAATTTGTATGCAACATCGTGACACCAAGAAAAACGGAGGCCGTTTTATAACTGTTGCGCTTTGCGCATGAGTAATAACAGAAATGTCGAATATCACAGTAAATATCCCTTAAGGCGAAAACAAGTCGTCCGACGTTTCGAGATTACTATCGCTTCATCAGGGACTGCAGGAACTGAAAACACGTACTCGCGTGATAGATATATTTTGCTCCGAGTTTGGAAGCCGTCAGGTTTCCCTTTGTCTCTAGCGTATCTCATGAATATTTTTGCCTCCTTGCTCGGTGAGTCTGGCGAGAATACTGTTTATTGTTTTAAGGTGTTGCTAAGAAACTCCGAATCAGAGCTGTATTTCAGAACTTATTAATAAAATGCACACTTGATATTCATTAAAGTAAGTAAGTGTATTAATTTTAAAACAGGTAATGTTGAAAAACTATTTAGTGTTCGAATTTCGAAAAGTCGGTATGAGGTCTTTAATTACTATGCTAACTATAATTACCTTTCTTCTAGAACTTTCTCTGCATTGTTTGTTTTTCATAACACCACTTGCAAAAATGTCCAAGTATAAAATTAATGACATTATTTTAAAGTTGCAATCTTAGTAAAGATCTTATCACTCTTAAAAAGGGTCAAAGATTAAACATTTCAATTGCCGACTTCAAAGACGCATTCTTTTAATTTCCGCTTTCTACGTATTTATGGCGTCGCTATTATGCCCAGAATAATACTAATCAATAATGAGAGCTTAACACTGCACGAAATACAAGGCACTTTGTATGTATTGAGGATTGCAGTATTTTCTTGTCAATCGGGACAAATTATTTCAATCTATTAGCTATAAATTATTGATTAATCTTAGTATTATATAGCATGAAAAGTTTGATTTTTGAGGGCTAAAACTTCGACACACTTATATTTATTCAGTTATTATTATATATAAAAACATCCCTTGCACAAAACGTTGCACTAAAAATAGTATTATAAACTTAAAGTTAGTTTTTCTTGCTAAAGATCGGATCCATTGTTCACCGGCCCCAATTTAAATACCGCTTTCAATGCACACAAGAGGCTTGCCTATTCTTTCAAGTAAAACAATAAATTCCTATTTTTCAATTAGTATAATCCACAGGAATTTTGTACTGTTAATTGAGAACGGGGTGATGCAATTGCTGGGCTGTCTCAGAGGTTCAGATAGTGGAGAGCGAAGACGGAGTTAATAGGGCGTGCGCGAATGGAAATACTGCGAACGCCTAGAGCAGGCTAAAACAATTGCTAATCCGTGGTTTATTTTAAGCTGCAACAAAACCTCTTTAATGAAACATCAGTCTGTCCTCATTGAAGACAAGGTAACGATTTTATCGCTTGGCACTTCTTAGTGTTTAGCAGTATACAAAAAATCTAATATTGTACGTTTCACTATTTTCTTTTCATTCTTATGCATCAAATTTTATATTAATTTTAAAGGTCATGAAGCTATTTAATTTCATATCAGTTATACTTTTTTCTTTGGTATAAGAATTCTGTAAAAGTGTGATTACGCGAATGTCATACCACAATGTATATACATGTGCTCCCAGGCTGCGGAACATAATTCAGTTTTCCATATTTCCTTCATATGCTGGCTCATTGCTTACTGTACATTCTAATTAGAAGTCGAAAAAGACAATCTTAAGATGCAAACAGAACCCACTCACTCTGCATGTTTCCAAAGAGTAAGGGATGTACGATATATTCTTGGGTGGGTGGGTGGGGCGAGGAGAAAAGGGAAAGGAGTACAGTCACTGGTCCACAGTAATCCTCGGTAGGTAAAAAGATCGCGACTGGTACATTTACCCATAATTCTTAGCGCACAAAAACCTTAACAACGTTCATAAAAATGTAACGAAAAGTTATAAAATCTTCAAACCTAGTCTACACATTGTCCTTAGTACTGGAACAAATATTGCAAAAATTTGGCTTTCTTTGTGCCTTATGTGCTGTGTTAGGTCCGCAAGGTATTGTGGAAAAATGAACAGCCACCATCTTTTTTCCTACGGTGGATTGGTGTAAACTGTAAGTTGTATTATCAGTGAAGGTAATAAAATAAAATAATAATACAATGGTTGACAGTTTTACTTAACAGTTTTACTATCATGAAAAACACAGTTGTAATTTTATCTTTCTAGTTTCCAGTTCTTTGCTTTATACATTTAAATTTAGTTCGCTTTAAAATAACGATGACTTCTGATGATGTATGTGGTACATACGAAACGTCAAGTAACTGAAAGAAATGCATTTTAGACAAATGTTTGTAACCGCTGTTTGCGTTTTGTTTTTGTTAAAAGAAGAGATTACCACGTTTCAAAGAAACAATGATCGGTTTGTGTAGAGCATATCAGTCATCATGGTGGACGAATCATAATTTCGAATCATGTTTGGCAACAATGGTTCTGCACACTGCACTGAGAAATTTGTGGATTTCTTTTTATATCTCGGGAATACAATAATACAATACAATACAATTTTATTTTACTCATAACAATAGATATATACATTTTTAAAAACACACTAAACAAGAAAAACTACAGTTAATATAATACTTATAAAATATAAATTAACTTTAGAGCCTGGAGGCTAAATTAACCAAGAAGTTTTCAAGTTAGCCTCCAGCCATTTTATTTTAATACAGGAATAAAGGCCAAAGGAAATCAAAGAAAGAGTATTAAAGTTCATTTGAAGTCAGTCGGAAGTCAGTATTTACTCTTCAAACAAATTTTATGTGGAAATTTCCTTCACAATAGTCCATTTTACAGTTGTGTGCTTGGTGACCTTGCCTTTGAGTGGAAGTGAAGCTGGAGGTGACCTTGCTTTGATACAAACCTTTCTGCCTTTCATATGTTAATAATGCTGTTCTCATGCTAACTAGGTAAATTTACATCTGTAAAGCTCCAAGGTCTGTATCATAACAAGGTCAACTTCAACCTCGCTTCCACTCAAAGGCCAGGACACTAAGAAGACAACTTACTGTAAAATGGTCTATTGTCTGATCATGGGTGTACCGTGACGAGCGAATCATAATCAGATCATAACAATAATCATCATCATAGCCGGCGAATCGTGTTCGAAAAACCTGTGTATATCTGCACACTGCTGTGAAATCGGCTGTAAATTCGTTCTCGAGCTTGTTTGTACCCCTGTGGTTGTCGTGTGGTGGCTTATGTCCGAAAGCCCGTCATTTGGTCCACATTTCCTCTGTTAACCGAATCGTATAAATAAGCCAGGATTAACCCATGGTTCCCAGCTTATTTATAAGGGCTTTGACTGACGTGAAACGTTATTCCGGAGATACACCGTTTTCCGTTGAATTGATGAAACACTGCGGTCTTACGAAAGGGCGTGGGAAATGTTCCGATTGCAACTTCTCGATGAAACGTTGAAGGATGCGGGGGCTGAATCTTCTCGAAGTTGCCGGAGCCAGGGAACTCAATCTCAGTTGATGTGAATCTTATGATATCGACCTGGAGTTAACGTACCCTTAAATCTCAAGTCTCGCAATTCATTAAGGCCTTGGCCGATTTACACGGTACGTACAACTTTGTCGCATGCGACACGCTCAAACCATGCTTACGACATGCTTACGACATACTTACAACACGAATTGCTTCGTGCAAATCAACTCAAGTCATATCGTAAGCATGTTGTATGCAATTAAATTGTACCGTGTATATCGACCTTTAGCATCCCGTAAGATATCAAACACGATGAAGTGTCTTTCATCAGGATATCCAAATACCGAGAAGTGGTTCGAAAAACGAGGCGCAGCAGTGAATATTAATTTTTTACCCCACTTCGAGGTAACGTTTGGATACCTGATGAAACACTTGTTTGAGTGTTTCATATTAATAGCTTTTCTTTTTTCCCTTGAAACAGTAAAATAATAACGTTAACAATTAAGGCCATTTCTGAATTACGTTATGCCTCGTTGTCAAAGCGAGGCATAACTTTCATATGGAAATGAGTCAGTTTTATTTGCATTTGCCATAAGAACTTATTTCCATATGAAAGGTTTTGCACCTAGCCTCACTTTGACAACGAGGCGTAACGTAACTCGGAAGTGGCCTATCTGCCTATTGGGATCATTTGTTCGAAAATGATTTTTGGGTTAAGTTTGTCGATTTCGTACAAAATTCGGTCAAATTTCTCCGACATCTGCAGTCAACTGGAAACTTCTCTCATTTAATTAATTCTAAACTTAACTGAAAAAAGTAGAATACTTCTCTGTCTTGCTCTACAAATGGGCCTTGCTATTACAACAAAAAAATCAGAAATCTTTCCCAAAAATGATTTTTTTCTTATCTTATATGCTATTACATTGAGCACTGTGAAATTTTAATTTCGGACGCTAAAAACTTTCGGACAGATATATTTTTCGACAAGCTCTTTGATGATTGGTCAACATAGAGAATACCCACAAAAGTAGCTAGCCTGGTGTGTCAGCCACGCCCAAGGGGTTACAGTGTAAAGACAGTTGGCATCAGTTTCGAGACACTCCTGGCGGAAAGACCACTTGAAAATATCAAAACGCCTTCAGGGGGGAGGAGGAAGGGGAAGTTGGGTTAAGGAATTGGATTAACTGAAATCGCGGTAAAAAAAACCCGGTAACCACGGGCAACAGCATACACATTCTATCGCACGGGTCACGAGATAATTCAAATTATATTTATTTATTTTTATAATTACCCCTTTGGTCTGAGATTTCATCAGCTTGAATGTTTTAAAATATTGTGTAAACAAACGATTGTAATCACCTGCGTCACGTACGACCATGAAGGGGGCTTGGGTAAAACAAAGTCAAAAATCGTAGACGAAATAAAAATAAAGCAGAGAGCACCATTCGAATGATCCGGAAATCACTGCTGCATAGCTCATTTTGCAGTCACATCGTACGACTGTCCGCAGATTGAAGTTAGCACCGTATTGCATGTAAATTATTATGAGATTTCGGCACTCATGTGCTAGCCGTAATTTTCACAAGTAGGCAGTATTCTTACTTCACCATGTTATTATACGTTACGACTAGATTCCTTTTTATTGATAACAAAAATACACGAGTATCCAATATTTTACTTGTAGGTGGTGCTGTCTTCTCTCGCTCCAGGGGGCGGGAAGATGAGAGACCCTGGGAACGAGGTTGGGCACACGTACAGTTCTTTCAGCAGGTTCAGTGTTTTCGTGTATTTGATTCCCTGGCACTAAAATGAGGCACGATAGTCGTAACTTCCTCTACTAGAGGCGGCGCGGCACTTTTCTTGGTTCACGCTGCTACACATTACATATGTTTCGTTTTAATTACAAACCACTAAATATACAAGTGGTGTTTAAGCACCTTTTAAACAGTGATCCCCGGAAAACGAGCGAGAACCAAGAATGCGATGTTTGCACGCGCTGATAGCCGCGTCCGACTTGGCGCCAAATCTGTTCGCGCCCTCTCACCACCGAGTGTGCGTCAATAGCTTCTCGCTGTGACGGATCAGTCAGTTAAAACTTCAGTTTAAAACGCAATCAAGTACCCACTCTATTAGAAGCCCGACAAATTAGTAATATCGCTTGTAACATTGTACGCTAATTGCTTTGATCTGCATGGTGTTGTATATAAATTTCTTGATAAGGCTTCATCTCGTGCAGTTAGATTACGTGAATTTGCAGTTTTGTCGGCCTCTTTTATGGGCTGACCCCGACCTCTTAGAATTATGTAAAGAAAGCCGCCATAATTATAATAAACTCTGCAATTCTGTGTAGTATATGCACTTGAGAAGCGACCATTCTTTTTAAAGTGATAACAAACATTAAACAGATAAGCATCAGTAAGGCTGGTAAGAGAAAACAACTGTGAGCATGGAAACGAGAATGATGACGAAGTAAATAAAGAAAATGCATACTTTTAACACTTAATAGTTTATAGTCCATACCCTTGTTTTGATATCTTTTGTTCTTGGTTTTCCTGTGACACTGTCTCATTAAATGAAGTGGAAATGCAAATAAAATAAAACCCTTAACTCTGAAACCACGTGCAGTGTTTGTTCAGTATGCCATCCACAAGTTGCATCATACAGAACTGCTATTCTCGTAAAATCTGTAATTGAAATCGATGTGTGTAGGTCTGGCACGTTTTTATCAAACATAAAGGGCACTTCAATGTATAACTTTTCAACAGGCTACAAAAAAGGCAAACTGAAAGGGACAACAAGGGGGCCAAAGACCACTCTTGACTTGTTTAGCAAAGAATACCGTTCTCCAAACTCAATCAACAGAAACAATTTGTTCCGTTGTTTCTCTACGCGGGTGTTACGAAGGGAAACCTAAATTGAAACAGGAAGGTGTTTCTTAGGGGAATGTTTGCATTTCAAAGCCAAAGGCAGATAGCGCCACGGAATTTCCTGGAGATATAGCTTGATTTTATTTATATACGGTCTAACTGTTGTGGTTAATTCAAGATCAGATGAAATATTTGCATTGTTCGTTGCGCGGTTAAAAAAGAGCGACACCCGGAGGCTATGAGTTCAATATCATTTACTGCAATTAGCTCAGGCTTAGAACTGAGACCGTGACGTTTTATTCCATTTCTTCAAACAGATATTATCAGCCACAGACTTCCGAGAATAAACCCAGCGAAGTGCGTACAGGATCCTCGCAAAACCATACAAAGGTAAGTTTAATGTCCTTTTCATTGAAATTGAGTTGTACAAGACGTACCGCGAGGTGTGTAAAACTAACGCGTCACCATAGGGCAATGTTTGTGTGAAAAATAAACAAGCTATGAGTTTCTTATATATAAGGAATTCAGTGGTAGGTTGACAAAAGTAGTAAATGATTCATGTATTTAGCAGTAGCTGCTTTTCAATTCATCGACCAATAAAGGGGATACTGACGTGAAGCAGAGTTGGCAGCGACAATCATTTTCGCTAATTATATAAGCAGAAGTGAAGCTTTCCTTCAAAGAGCCCTATCAGTTCAGTGTCTATTGCTCAGATTCATCAGTCTTCGATTGGACTTTCTGAAATGGCAGCCAAACGATAAGACAGAATGAGCTTTTAGCTACTAGCTGTATATGAAGCAATGGATAACCTGAAATAGATGGCTACTGGATTATACGATTGAAGCTCAGTAAGGTTTCACAACAAAGAATGTGCTTCGAGCGGTCATACAGGTCGTGCCCAGGACTGTCTAACTGATACATGGTATGTCTTTTGCTTTAGTTCAACTCGATATATCTCTTTCACTAATCCAATCTCTTTTATTAGGAATTCTAAATTTTCTTTTCCGAACAAGAAGACTTTAAGTATCTTCCTTTGAATCAATCGTACATGTAGTTCTCCATGAAATCAGTTTTTTCACTTCCAACACGAACTACACAATTTCGGTTCATTTCTCTTTGCCGTCGTTATTTGTCATTATTTTGACCTTTAATCAATTTTTAAAAAAATATGTAAAATATTTGTCAGAGAAAGTATTGTCGGATATGCTCATCAGGGTGGCATTCGCCAGTTGACGATCTTTTTTGTATTCGCCGTTTGTTTGTTGATTATATTTCTATTGTATAAAGGGGAAATGAATTGTCCAACGCTTAATTTTCTCTAAAGGTCTATCACAATGCTGGAGTGGTGTTGTAAGATTAAATTTATTTTAAAATTATTTAAAAGTAAACTGTTTGTTGGCAGTTAAATTTATAACTACTCTTTTAAGCGCCCCTCTCACAATCAGTGCAAACGATTCAAGCGTTCACTCGCCTCAAGTGATGTTATCATTTAACCTTTTAATTCCAAAGAGTGCCAAAAATCAAAAATCAAGAAAAATCCCAAATTTCATTTTGTAAAATATCGAAAAACAAATGGTGCCATGCAAAAGTACTGCCGAAGAGGTTTCATTTTAAACGGTCCACACCACAGGACTTCATTCACTACATATCTCCATAATTGACTCTGAGTGTGAAAGGGGTTAATGATAAATATTGCATAGGAGTATAAATACTGAACAATTTCCTTTCCTTATCGTTAGCACATAATAAAATAGGTCCACTTCATAACTGCCAATGTCAACGTAGTTTAAAATTGGTCAGGTTCTACTTTTTATTGCAAAGGGTATAAAAATAATTATTTACAGTTTGAGCACAACACAGCCCAAATATTTTCAAAGTAAGTTTTCAGCCTGTCAGTTGCTAGGTAAAATTTCGTGGTATACTTATTAAAGAGGATTTAAGCAGTTGGAGATTTTTTTCTATACTCGTCGTCTGTATTTTGATTTGATATATAAAGAAAAAAGAAGCCGAATCCTCTAATGTTTAGTTTTCTCTGGAGGTCTTCGCAATGTTTGATTGTTATTGTCAGATTAAATTGATAATTAAAATTCATTCAGAAATAAACTGTTAGTTGACAGTAAAAAAAATATCGATAATTGCCCATTTGAGGGTAAGCCCCACGATCAGTTTGAGCGATTCAAACATTCACTTATTTCAAGTGATGTTGTTATTAATAATAAATATTACGTAATACTGATCATAACTGCCAATATTAATGTAGTTTAAAATTGATCCGTTTTTACTTCAAGGTGTACCATAATTGCCTTTTTGTCGTACCAACACCCAACACCGCTGAGCTATTTTCAAACTTTTGCAACATACCAGCAAGGATTTTTTAGTGTTATTTTCATCAAGTGGCAATGTCGGTTGAATGTTTTCTTTTTCTGTTTGGCGATGTATTTTACTATATAAAGGGGAGATAAATCTCTTAATGTCGATCACATTGTTGCTTTGTTTTTGTTAGAACACTTAACTGATAACTGAATTTCGATTCATTCATAAGTCAACTGGACTGTCAAAAATTTATTTATAACTATCCATTTGATCAGTTGCTTGCAGATGAGGCCATAACATGGCCGTTCCCTTCATTTATTTTATTATCATTTATATATATATATATATATTACGTAGGGGTAATACTGAATGATTTTCTTTGCTCATGATTAGCTCAATAACTCATTATTAATGGAGTATGTCACTTTTAACTGCAAGGGGCGTAATCACCCTTTTGTCCGATTTAAGCACAACGCCCAACTATTATAGGGTTTTTCAACATTAAACAGTCAAGAATTTTTAAACAATGACATAAATTCGACTGACAAGAATAGACTGGTTGCCGACAAGAGCTAGCGAGATAGTAAGTTCAAATTTACTCTTTAAGTCTCAAGTGTCAAGGCTATTATACCTCTTCGAATGCTCACTGACTTGATCATTTTAATGGTCGACATTTCTCGAAAATTCACGATAGAAGATAAGGAACTTCCCTAAAACTGCTAAAGACAAATCTGACAAAATTTTGCTAATTAAATAAGAATTGACAAATGAACAAACCATTCAGGAAAGTGTTGCTCAAAAACTTTCATTTGAATGCCAGAACACTATACGCTTCATTTCAATGAATCCACACTGCAGTACCGTCTTTGGTACGCTACAAGTTACACAGCACCACTGAAAAGTACTCCCTTTACTTTTCATTTAAATCACACCAAATTCCAGGATGATCTACTAAACGCTTTTTAAAGCATAATAAAACAGCAGTAAAATGTTCACGCTGTAGAATTTCATCCACAGACTCAAAAGTTAGAACCACCTTGTACAGCATTATAAACAACACCCCAGGAAAGTACTGCTCAGTAACTTTCATTTGAATAGTCACACTTTAGGATTTCATCCACAGACTCCAAAGTTAGAACCACCTTGTACAGCGTAACAAACAGCACCACAGGAAAGTACTGCTTAATAGCTTTCATTTGAATAGTCACACTGTAGTATTTCATCCACAGACTCAAAAGTCAGAACCACCTTGTACAGCATAATAAACAGCATCACAGCAAAGTACTGCTCAGTAGCTTTCATTTGCATGAGGGTCACATGCACTTCAGGGATTTCATCCACAGCCGATACAAAAGTTAGAACCACCTTGTACAACATGATAAAGAGTACCACATGCAGGAAAGCACTGCTAAGTAGCTTTCTTTTGAATGGCTGCATATGACGATTTATTTAACAATGATATCTTGGAAATAAATTATTAATAAATGGATGGACTTATATTGATATGTTTTCGGGCGACGACAAAAACCATCCATCAACTACAGTACTTACCCGCTTATAAGAACCCATTTTTTCAAATTTCGCCTAAACGGGTTGTTATGTAAATGGTGCTTAGTGGAATTTTAGGCTACGCAGGTTCTTAAATAGGTTCTTATTTAATGAGAAATATATTATGCACCTGTGAATGGTAGAAAGGTGGCATGTATATTAATTTAATGCCAAAACAGGCCTGGGCTTTAGAAAGTATGTGACCATGACCCATTTTAGTAGATATTTTAATTCTCAGTATCAGGCTAAAAGTTGATTTAATGATATATATCTAATGTTTTTCCATTGTTTTTGGGTATGGTAATATATGCTAATGAATTTGAAACAAAGGAAAAACAAAAAATACCTGAAATAAAAGATTAACTTCAACATATACATGTTCAAGTTCACTACTTTTGAGTCATGTTTTCTTGCATGAAGATTTTTTTAGGTTAATTTCTATAAGAACCTTTCTATAAGAACCTGTTTCAAATTTTAGGCTTAATAGGTTCTTATGTAAATAGGGTCTAAATTGATATTTTTAGGCTAACAGGTTCTTAAATTGCAGGTTCTTATAAGCGGGTAAGTACTGTACAACAACAGAAGCAAATAAATAACAAGTAACTTGTCTGAATAAAAGCTCAGCTGTCATGATTGCTGTGTGATGTGATAAAAAAACCAACACTTCCAAATTCCAATTAGATCTGGAAAGTGTCCACAATTAGTACTCGCGTACTAAATACTTTGACACTTAAATAAATTGATTTGATTTGATTTTGCTTACAGGTATTATGTTTAACATTTAACTGAGAAACAACAGAAATATTAACTGACAGTTAAGAAACGAGGAGTTCATTTACGATAGTAATGCAATTTGAATTTAAGTAAAAATCAACCAGGTGAGATTAAGTTGTGAATTTTTTTCTAAATGTATATCAGTATTAACCAGAAGCTTGCTTCTGATATAACTGATAGCTGATAAATAATCAAGTCTTGTTGAGTGATACCTTGAGAAAATCACAGGCTGCACACGGCATCGCTCTATCATTTGAAGCTATAAAATATCAAAGTTGTTCTATAGTAAACATTCTTGCATTTTCTACTGAGTATCACCAGAAACCCATAAGTGGGTTGAAACGTGCAACTGTCCAGTCTTGTACCCTTCAAAAAAAGCTTCCGATTATTCGGAAGCTGTGAATGCGCGTTACACGTTTCAACCCACTTATGGGTTTCTGTTTGAAGCTAATATCAAAGTTGTTCTAGATTAAACATTCTTGCATTTTCTACTGAGTATCACCAAAGGCTTGACCACCCCAACATCCATTAAAAAGTGCCTTACGGCCTGAAATTTTTGCGGGCGGTTATTTTTGCGAATTTTTCCACGATTCTTTGGCGAGAAGATATTCTCCCCAGCTAATAATCGCAGCAAAAGTACCATTCTCAAAGTCTTTTTGACTTTTAAAATTAACTTTAACATAATGAACCGAAAAAAAAAATAGACTAGTGTTGTTACAGGTGCGTTAAATGATTTTTGTGTCGGAGCTTAGATGTCGTGAGCTAAAGGACCGAAACAAGAAAGTAAAAGCCAAAAATAGCGCTTAATGACCCCTTTAATTGTAAAGTTATTTTAACAATTCCGTGCAGGTAACCTTTGATGGTGTAATAACCATGATATCTATTTTAAGGCTTTACATAAAGTCTCATGCGGAATGAAATTTTTGCGTGGTATAATCCCAGCGATTTTTCCACGATTCGGCTAATAATAAATCCAGCAAAAATAATTTCTTTATTTCGGCTTTTTAATCTTCTTTTGAGAGATGAGATCTTTTTGCATCATTTCGAATTCCCAGACAGTTATTAAGATGTATATGTACATTTTATCTGTGTCGTGTTGAAGCAAGTAGATATGAATGGTGTCCAAAAATAGCGCACGTTCGCGTGGTCAAACCGTCAATCACCATATTAGTTGCACCGCGACTTACTAATGTAAAAACTCAATGAATTGTTTTGAATCATTCTTTGTTCATTTGTTATACTTACGGGTGTATTATAATCGAAGACCGTTGCCACTTGACTACAGAATTCAAGTTTGGAACGTATCCTGGTCTATCCTGGAAACATATATACAGCCTGTGACAGGTATGATTATTGTTCTATTTAAACTGGATAAAATATGTCTTGAGCCAAAAAAAAAATGAAATTCATGGCATTAGTGCTAACATTTAGGTTCACAGACACTTAAAAGAAACACATGCAGGTTTTAACGGCTTCAGACGCTGAACTAAAAACAAGTGATGTGATATATAGCCCCTTTAAAAACAAGCAAACGAACATAAAGTTGTAAGAATTTCATCCTCGCTCGAGCTCTTCACGCCAGTAGGCGCATAAGGCCTCAACACTCTGCGCATCGTTCTATGCCACCCTGCCCCTGGCTACCGCAGTGCTCCAGTCGTTCCATCCCGCCTGCCGTCTCTCTACTTCCACTGTCCTTCTCCTGGTCGTTTTAGGTCTTCCTACTTCCCTTTTACCGATCTTTACCTTCTGGTCTCATGTTTTCCTAACGCCACCATACAGTTACTGGGTCTCTCTTCCCGAAGTATATGTCCAATCCACGATGATAATAATAATAATAATGAGGGATTTTCCAAATTACTTCCCGAATTCTGAAAAATACAACCAATTGTACGGACATCTTTCTCTGTATTAAGTTCACATTTCACGTTAACACAAGTGAGGCTGTTAACCTATCATGTACCGGTAGGCGAGTAACACTACCTACCGCTACCGCGGGTGTTTGCCGGCACCAAGGTTGACCCGTTGGATCCGGCCTAGCTGAGACGAAGGGATAACCTCGAAACTGTAGCCTTTGAAACTCTTGAAACGGTGGCCGAAATTTACTTAATCAACTCAGTTGATACCACATCTTTAAATAGCTGGTTAATTAAACGAAGTTTAGACGGTGTTTAACAAAACCGCGGACTAAACAATTCAGTTTCGCCAATCTTAATATTTAAACGTTGTTTGCTGTAAACTCTGTGAAGAGGGCATACAGCACAGATCAGAAATACATTAATCCATTTAAAATGACCAATTTGGAAACAGACGTGGAGGTCCATTAATTGTCATAAACCGCGGTCTAAGTAGGACTTCCTTTTTAAAAATAACTGGCCCTTAGTGTGTCACTTTCCCACGAACCGGCAGCACCGCTGTTTGTTTAGAAACTGGAACTCCTTTATCAGGGCCATTTGCTGCGAGGTAGATTGACCTACTTCTAGCACTAGCGTCACTTTTAATCTCTCAAATGAAAACAGCAAGAAGAAAATATATATATGGAGCTTGGTTGATCCGCTGTGAGAATGGTCCAGAACAAGTATCAACTTCCCACGTTACCCGACTACACCCTTAACCCCTTCACTCTCAGAGTCAATATATGGAGACATGTAATGTAGTTCTAACTTTTGAGTCTTTCGACGAAATCCTATGGTGTGACCATTCTAAGAAAACCTCTTCGGCAGTACCTTTGCATTTTTCTTGAATTTTGATGTTTGACACTCTTGGGAGTTTAGTCAGAGTCGCCAGCCTCAAAACTCATTAGAAAGAGTTATTGCTTTCCACAGCAACGTCTTGTTTCGGTAGAATATCTGTTCGCAAGGCTTTTATCGTCTCAGATAGTTTGTACTTTAGATAGATATTCTTTATTTATGCACGGTAAAATTCATCAGCTATATTACATATTTAATAAAGTAAATACTAGAAGTTTGTGCAACAACGCTAAAATCTAAATTAAGCTACTCTAAAATCTAATATATATGATACAATATGGACTAAAATCTAAACTTAAAGCTGCTTTCCATGAATGCCATGCCTTAAGGTTACAGTGTACCTTCGGGGGTGTCTCCAGTATAACAGCTCTAGCGTCTTAAGATTACACTAAATATACCTAAACCCAGATATCAAATTAAAGCTTATAGGGCTGGCTATCTAAATTTGGAAACCATTTGGTAATAAAATAAATTGTCGAATTTTTTACGACGTCTAAATTCGAACGTCCGAATCAGCTTTAAAACGCTATATCTCAAAGCAATTATTATAATTTGCCAATTTGATTTGTTCTCGGGTTTCCGGACACGAAGCGCTTAAAAAACGTGTCAGCGATTTTCCATATTCAATTGCAGTGAAAAGTTACAGAATATTTTCGAAAAGGGGAGAAAAAAAATTGGAATGATCGCACGGAAATGCCTCTTGACGAAAACGTTTTCGGAATTACGAAATTCGCCGACACGTTTTTGTTCATTATATGTTAGCCTAGCTTCTGTCCAAATTTAAGGAAAATCGAACAAATTCCCTTTGAGTTGTAGCTCTTTAAAGTGTCCCCAACAAGCGAAAAATAAACTTTGAGAAAACGGCGCTTAAAAAAACATATCGCTTAATAAACAAACTCCGCCCACAAAAGTTATACCGTCATTTCTCCGTCAATTTTCACTATTTTTCGATACTTTTTTTTTGGATGAAAGTTCATTCTGTAAACTTTATTTTAACGCCAAAAAAAAATTTTCAATAAATTTTCGATCTGAAGGTACACTGTAACCTTAAACTGATATATCCTTTATCGGGTTCTTAAATTGCCCAAGAGATTCTGCTTGCCTGGAAGATTTACAATTCCCAAAACTCCTGAAGATCTTAGAATTTGTGATCACTGCAATCGAAATTCCGTTGAAAATGAATTGCACATATTATTTCACTCTGATCTATAAAATGATTTTGAGAAAGACTCTTTTTATTAAAATCAACGACCGAAATACATGATTTACAAATTACAATATCCATGATAAAGTCTGTTTTCTTTTCAACAATACTGATTCACTTATCAGCAGGCTAACTGCTAATTTCGTTTTTCAAGCATTTGAAAGACGAAAGAAACATAATAAAATAATAATAATAATAAAAGTAGCTATCAAATTAAAAGAAAAAGATTCAGTCCAGTGTGTCTCAGTTTTACATGCAGTTCCTTGTCTGTTATTTAATTACTTCTCTAGCAATAATAGCCATCGAACAGGTCACTCCCTACAGATCACTTTAGCATTTATTTAGTATCACAATTTATCGGACATGTCGGAAGCTTCAGTTGAATATAATTCGTTCTGTTTCGCATAGGCTGTAGCCGCACTAGACTGAAAAATTAACTGAGTTATTTCCAAGTGATTATACAAAATTAGCTGGTTTTAAAAAAAAAAATTGTTGATGCGGCCGCGTATTGGTTAACGCCGGTTTCTATGGAAATTAATCGAAGAACAATATAGTATACATTTTTTTTAACCAAGTTGGGTAGTTTAATACTAGACAGGTTGTAAATTAAGGACTTTCTACTTCACCGAAGATGGCGTCGGGTTATACACTGGAGGGCTTCGTTTCGTCATAAACGAAGAACTAGCGAATTCAACAGAGCCCTGGAAGGAATAAAGTGTCATATCCGAAAGTGTTTTTTTTTTCAAAGGCCGTACATTACATGGTTACATATTTTATTGACTTTCCCAAAGGGGCTCTTTTTTGCAGGATTTCTGCATCACTGCTGGTTTCTTGGGAAATGAGAAATGTCAAGCTTTGATGACAGCTATAGAATTATCCCTCTAGCGTGTACACGAAATCAATCACATATTCAGGAGAATTGCATTTCATGCCCTTAACGAAAATCTGTCTTGTTGGCCTCACATTTCTCATGTAACAAATAAAATTTAAAAATATATAGGCTGGAGTAATTGATAAGTCATGTTTTTTTCCAAAACCTTTTTTTACATTCTCTATGCTAGTGCCCAATTTATTCTTATCTTCATTGTGTGGGCATCCACTTGTGAAACTGATCTCGGCAACCTCTGTCAGTTGCAACCGTATAAAACGTGAGAAAGATGTATAACATTCATCATGTCACGAGCGTGGGAATCGAACCTATGACCTTCCACACACCGGTCGGATGCTCTGCTAACCATTGAGCTACAAGGGGCTCGTGGCGAGCTAGACCATATACTAGGTTGATATGTGTGACATGTGTCCCGCATACTGCTAGGATTAGCAATGACAAAAGCGTCATAGGTGATGATAACATATGAAACGTATTATTGGAATTCACAGAAACATAAATAGGTGGAATATCGATGCTCACTCGCTACCGACATTCGTCTTCTTGTGTACTCCTACAAACTCAGCTCCCGTTTAAAAAAACTGTATCATTTATTTTCTCTCATGGGAATCAACCTATACCTATAATATATATTGATAGGCTGAGCCTAACAGCGTCGCCTATGAACAGAAAGCCGATGATAAACTTAACTGAGGTGAAAGGTCGGAAGCACAAGAATTAAGATTAACGACCGGGTTATTTTTTTTAATTTTAGCAATTCTCAAAAACAGAATTACGCGACCGTCTCCACAGTACATTTAGACCGTACAAAAGTTCACAAAAAACAACTTTTTCTCCGTCTCGAATAACTACTACGACTACTTTCCGAATAAAATACACCTCTTGCGTACCAAAAATTGCCCGAGAAACTGATTTGGAAATCAAAATTGCCAAAAATACACAAAGATATTTGCATGCGAGTGAAGTTAGAACTACAAAATCCAAGTCTGGTTTTGTTTACATAAAATCTCTTTTCAACCTATGTAATGAATAAACAAACACATAAAAATGGACAGCAAAATCTTCTTTCGAAAAAAATTATTCAAATCTCCATAAGTTTATGTTTAAAAGCAAAACTCGAACCATCTTCAGAGCTTCGAGGCCGAGCAGTCTTCCATGAAAGAAATCAAAACGACTGAATTTGTTGAGCACGTTTCATAAACAATTCTCCAAAACTAGCGAGAACACAAAGAAAAAGTCAGTCGCAGATTGATATCAAGTAAATTCCCATCGCAAAATGTGTTTTGTTTTACCTTTAAGTCCCTCGACCGCTTGGAAATTATTTAAATCTCCGCTTCTTCAGTTCTGAAACCCGAAGTGACAAACATCTCCTCGCTTTGCGAAACATTCCGCTAGCCATGACCATGAAAAATGAAGGGCATAGGTTCTATGAGTATGGTGCTGCGCTGCGGGCCTTCGGCCCGCGAGAGCTCCGCTATACTAATAGGAAATGTTAGAACCAATATAATATACTTTAGTTTTGCGTATGCTATCAAGGACCAAAGTATTTCACCTCGTAAGGTGATTTCGAACTTCTCGTCATTTTACCAAAAAAAATCTAAAAAAAACCTGCGCAAAACCTCTCATTCTAATCTGTAGCGTCAATTAACTCCATACGCATGGTCTCAATCTGTTGTTTATTTGATTTTGTATACAGGTGGGTTTACTATTTTTGTTATGTTAGTTTTGTAACGAGGAAGCCAAATCAGTTGTGGTTTTTCTTGAGGCTTCCTCTCCACTTCTTAAAGTTCATTTTCTCATATACGTATTAAGCAGTTTTTTTTCTCTTCAGTTCAAAGATCCAATAGACCCCTGATTTGCATCCTTTATGTAGAAAAGTGTACAAGCTGAGTGAAAAATACTTGTTTGTTTTTTTCGACATGGAGACGCTGAGCTGCACAGCCAAACATTTTGAATGCTATATCTCCAAAGCAATGTAATGTATTGACATGAAACCTGGCACGACGATTACTATTACTGATGTGAAAGACCTGTTAAAAGAAGGGCCTTGTAGAATAAGCTGTTTAGATTTTAGAATTTTGATGACGTCAAGTGAAAACAAAGAATAATGTTACTTGTTTTGAATTCTAGTTTCTATGTGTGGTAAAATAAACAGTACACTCAATACCTTTGGCCATCTTCTGATTAACTTGACGAAGAATTAGAATGCAGCGGGAATTCAAATGGTGCAAAAACAAGAGCTTATATTATATCTATTGGTACGTTATTGAAATAGAACCGGTCTTAGTAGCATTATATTCCATTTGCTTTATATTCCATTTGATGACGTTTGGATGGTCTATATACGTGTTAAAATAATATTTAGGTTTGAAATTTGCATTGCGTCATAATTTCTGACGCAAGCAATTCAGTATGATAGCATCCTCCTTTTCGCAAAAAATAATTAAAAAAAACACGCCACAATGAGCGAAAAAATATTGATGTAGTCAGATTAAAGAGGCTTTACACAGGATTTGCATAAGTACTTGAAAAAAAAATTCCTTTTTCTTATAAAAATAACTCCAACCTTGAAGGGACACTGTCCCGGCTGAAATATCGTGTTTTCATGACTATGGCCAGGAGCTTGCTTTAAGCTTGTTTTATTACCTTAAAGGAACACTGTCCTGGCCGATATATCGTGTCATGATTATGGCCAGGATCTCGCTTAATAAGTTTCCTTTATTATCTTAAAATAGGAAGTAAAAATCGCCAAACGTGATGGACGCAAAGACAAAATAACGACTACTAAAAAAGGTAGAAATTCCACCAGAATGGAAACTTTGATTTCTTGACCGCCTGTCAAGAAATCAAAATGGATGAACTGCAATCCACGTCCATCCTTGTAATCCTGCACTTTTTCGCCAAACTACTGCTTCTGTTTTGCTCTATGGAATCTTTTGATCCAATTTAGTTGTATATTTGGTGACATTTGTTGATATAACATTCGTTATTTCGGCGAGGCAGAGTCCCTTTTTTTTTAAAAAAAGAAAACGATCTATTTATTAAGTGCTGACCATGCTATTAGATGTACTTGAAAAAAAAAACACAAAAAACAAAAAGGTTTGTAGAACTTGTCACGTCTAGCCGCAGGGTTAACTAGTGGCGAAAATTGACCATACCGGTCCCCGTTGTGTTTTCTAATTTTTCTAAAACCCATTTGGCGAGGGTTCTAAAAGTGACAAAAGTTTCATTGTCCCCTTAAATATATATGCAAAAAAAGATGAAAAATAAGCACGAATTCAACAAATGTATTTCCGAGTGAAGTTCGATAGCATGTCTCTGAGTTTAAATTTGTTCTGCGGTATTTTGAGATCATTCCTGGATGTTTTGAATCGCGCTTTCATGTCCCATAGATAATAGAAAGTGATTTGAAATTGCCTCCCACAGTCAACCTTAAATCGCTAGATGCAGCTCGAACTTCTTGAGGCTGCAGATAAAATATTTACGTATGACCATTCAAATGTTATCGGCGTACAATACTATTACGTGCAAAAATTTGTTTTCGAGCATTTTGCAAAATGAAATTTGAAAACTTTAAAAGTTTCAAATTGCAGGCGTAATTCAACGCTGGGTCCAAGCCACAGGTCCCGAGCTGAAATATAGAAGCAAGAAGGTCGGAATCCTGGAGAGCATTTTTAGTAGTCAAAAAATTCTGTCGGATTGTTTGTTAAGAAAAACAAATAAAGTCGTCAATTCAACAAAGCCACCTTTGTTTTGTGACATTGTAAGAACGCACATGTATGCAACTCAAGATATATTCATCGTCGTTTATAAATTAAATTGAAAAATGTTCTTTATTTAATATTGTTGGAAATTGGATATCAGATTTTAGTCAATTAGACAAAGAATGCAGAGCATCTTCTTATGACTTAGTCTTGAGAAATCGACACGCTATTTCCTACTTTGGAAGTAAAGTCACGCAACGGCTGCACAAATCTTCTTAAGTAAAACTCAATTATTATTTAAAATGATTGGATTGAAGAAGGTATTTTAAGTCAATTTTTTTGTAATAAAGACAATGTGAAGATTTCGAACAAATTCTTCGCTGGTTCACTGATGATGTTGAAATGAAAGGAATAGGAGATATTATTAAAACACAATTGAAATTCAGTGTTCAAAATGGTAATTATAGAATCAGGCTTGGATAACATTACTTCGACAATATATTACTAACGATAAATGATGGTAAGAAATGTGTATTTTTATTCTCGCATTTTAAGCCATCTTCGCGATCTACTGTTTGAGATGACTCCAAATACCCTTTCAAAATGGTCATTATGTTTCATACGAATGGAAATTGAAACAATGATATTGAACTCACAGAAAATGCCAAGAAACAAACTTTAAAAAAATGTATTTCTCTGGACAAATTTCCCTTGAGTTGCCATTTTATTTTAGATATAGTACGTTCTAACTTTTTATTCCTTGGATGAAATCCTGAAGTGTGACCATTCAAATGACAGCTTTTTAACAGTATTTTTCTGTGGTACTGTTTGTGATTAAGTATTTTACAAAATAGAATTTGTCACTGCATTTTCTTGAGTTTTGATTGTGGACAAAATTCTTTTACAATGAAATGCATGAAGTATAAAATTACAACGGAGACAACTGGGTCACAGCTGCCTGTGTCACCTTTGCCATAAACCCAGGTTTAGAACTTGTAGATGTGGCAGATGCATAAGTTTCTCCAAACCCGTCTTTGTAACTTTCGTACAACCATACAAGTCAATGTTCGTTATACTGGTCAAATTCTCGGCTATAGACACTAAACTGATGTCAGTAATTTGCGTACATTGGCCAATATTCAACACACGCAGGTCGTGAAGGCTCCGCGCCGCTTTGCAAAGGCCTTCGTCGCTGATATGACAAGAATTCAAGCCTAGATTTTTTAAATGATGAAGTCCATTCGATATATGATTAAGTGCTGCGTCGCCAACCTTGTCGCAAAAGCTAACGTCCAAGCAAGTCAAATTAAGGCCTCCCACAGCCAAATGTGCTATCCCTTCGTCACCAATTCCTTCACAAGACCGAAGGTTCAATTCTCGCAAGCTTCGAAGTGTGGCTAAATGTGAAAGTCCGCTCTCCGTAACTCCGCAACAGAAACTTAAATTGATCGACTGTAAATGAACTAGACCTTTCGCTATGTTGCTTAGTGCGTTATCAGTTATCTTTTGACAGTCTTGTAAACATAAAGTAGTTAAATTCTTGTTCCCACGGGCCGAACTTGCGTTCAAACCGGCGAGGTGAGCTATACCGGTGTCCGAAATATGTCGGCAGCTTCGAAGGTTCAAATACTTTAACTTCGGTAAGCCCCAAGCACAAAGCAGTAGTCCTGTGTTCGTTATATTACAGCATCCAGCAAGATCCAGCACTTCTAAATTGCTCAAAAAGCGAGCGATCCTTCCTAGACTTGTGTCCGTGATTTGTTTACACAAACTTAGATTTAACACTGTCAAAGACGAAAGATCTTTGACGAACGCATGTCCAACGCCGATGTCCGTGACATTATAACATCCTTTAAGGTTCAAGCTCTCTATGTTCGGTAAATTTTGTATAACGTAGCTTAAGCTCTTCTTTAGACTCAGTATACGGATTTTTCGAATACCACGTTTCGCCAGCGAAGGAAACAAATACGGATTTGACCTCCTCAAATGTAGCCTTGCTTGAACGCCGCGCCACACCAAACGGCTGTAAGCGGCATCCCTCCATTTTGAACAGACTTGGGCTACTCTTCCCTTATCCCTAATGTCTAAATAACTAAAAATAATGGCCAAAATCTCAGGGAAAAGGCAGTGGATCGTTGTATTCCCTTTCATGTTGTCCGCCTGCGTACAACAAAGCGCCATTGGAAATCGATCAGGCATTTCAATACACTTGGGACCCTTTGTTCATTTTGAACACGTGATTGCTTTCGAAGTCGCTGAATGGCTTTTGTAAACAATAGCAATTTTTCATTCAGCGCTTGCATGCTGTTTGGTAGAACGTAACACTGAATTTATTTCACATTTTAATAAGACTAAAATGGCCCACGCTTCAATAAACTTTGTAGTAAAAAGAACATGATCTCTGGAAAGATTAAAATTATCGTTTATGTTTTCGTTTAAACTAGTTTTGCTGACTTGTTGGCCATATAACAAGTGAACAATTGCGGACTGCTATTTTTTCAATTTCGCTGTAAAAAGAAGTTAGATTTCTTTTGTTTTCCGTTCCATTAAACTTCATTAATCGTTAATTGCGTTGGCGTTCATTTTCAAACATTTTAAAGTGCAACTTCGTCTGGTTTTAGCTTTCAGAGAGTTGTAAACAAATAAACTTAACAGCTGAAGTCATCAAAGAATTTTAATACTTAAAAGAGCGATCGTTTTTATCGGTGTATGTGAAGCTCTCTCGAGCAAATACAAAGGATGATAGCATAATTGTCCTTATTAAGTTATAAATAGACTGTCGGATTTTTGCGGCGACGTAATTATGAATACCACAAGCTGTGTTTCATTCACTTTGTGTTTTGAGGGCAGTAACTTGAACTTGACTTATTCCAATGCAAAATAACCCAACATGCTGTTGATTTTGTCTGAAAACTGAATATGTGTGCTTTTCAGTTGTTTTTCAGTTGTTTTTGTTTTATCTTAATACCTTTTTGGAAGAAAAAGTCTCGGTTTTGTATTGGAATTATGTAGGCGGAGTAAATGATCTGATATTGTGATTTTACTGATATTGAAATTTGTTTCCATTGATGGCGCGCAGCGATTAATTTTTTGTAGTCATCGCAGGACTATTTCTTCCCACTGCAGAGATGTAACAATGCGTTTGGCGTTGGAATTAAGCATTTTGGATCATTTTATGTTGATTATAAACACTTGTTTCTCCAAAGATAATCATCTCTGTTTAATGTTTTCTCGGGCGCTGAATACACGCACTGCATCGCATATATTGCGTTCACTTAAACACTTCAGCATTTTTTATATTGTAACATTTCCTTTGAGTCGCCACTGACTGAATACAATATTGAAGTAGACCATATAAACATGCCTTTAACCGGCCTTCCCTCCCAGAATCAATTATGGAGACATGTACAGTGTAGTTCTAACTTTTGAGTCTGTGGACGAAATCTAGCCTGCGTAGCAGGCGCCGTAAAAATAATATGGGCGCAAAATTAAGAAAGAGGGAGACCCTCGCGCACCCCGTTCTTTCTTGCGTCCATGTTATTTTCGTGCGCCTGCTACGCAGTCTAGACGAAATCCTATGGTGTTACCATTGAAATCAAACCTCTTTGACAGTGCTTTTGCATGGTACCATTTATTTTTCAATATTTTACAAAATGAAATTTGCGTCGATTTTTCTTGAATTTTGACATTTGGCACTCTTGAGAGTTGAAGAGGGTTACCCCGCCCATGAAATACACAAGCCCAGCTTGGCTTGTTATGAAAAGTCGTAAAAATGAAAATTGTAACAAAATCCTGTCGCAAAATTTAATTCTGTTCGCAGAATCCGAGTGACCTTTAGTCCGTCTAGTAGTTTCTAGAAGGACAAGAACTGATGGACCACCTAGAATGAACAGAAATGAGCAAATTAGATTAACCCATTCACTGCTATAGAGACCTTGAGTTATGTAATGTGTTTTTAATTCTATTCTGTAGAAGAAATCCTAAAGTGTGACCATTTGAATGACAGCTCACGAGCAGTACTTTTCTGTGATACTGTTTATTATGCTATACAAGGTGGTTCTAACATTTGAGTCTGTGGATGAAATCCTAAAGTGTGACCATTTAAATGAAAGCTATTGAGCAGTACTTTCCTGTGGTACTGTTTATTATGCTTTTCAACGTGGTTCTAATTTGAGTCTGTAGATAAAAGTCTGCCGTGTGACCATTCAACTGAAAGCTCCTGAGCAGTACCTTGCCGCTGTGATACTTTTTATTATGCTGTACAACGTGGTTCTTACTTCAGTAAAATTCTGCCGTGTGACCATTCAACTAGGACTGAAAGCTACTGAGCAAAACTTTGCCGCTGTGATACTGTTTATTCAACGGGGGTTCCAATTTGAGTCTGTAGAAACAATTCTGCCGTGTGACCATTCAACTGAAAGCTACTGAGCAGTACTTACCTGTGATACTGTTTATTATGCTGTACAAGGTGGTCCTAACTTTTGAGTCTGTAGATGAAATCCTAAAGTGTGACCATTCAAATGAAAGCTACTGAGCAGTACTTTCCTGTGGTACTGTTTATTATGCTGTACAAGGTGGTTCTAACTTTTGAGTCTGCAGATAAAATTCTGCCATGTGACCATTCAAATGAAGCTACTGAGCAGTACTTTCCTGTGATACTGTTTCTTATGTTGTACAAGGTGGTCCTAACTTTTGAGTCTGTGGATGAACTCATAAAGTGTGACCATTCAAATGAAAGCTATTGAGCAGTACTTTCCTGTGATACTGTTTATTATGCTGTACCAGGTGGTTCTAATTTGAGTCTGTAGATAAAATTCTGCCGTGTGACCATTCAACTGATACTTTCATTTGGTGCTGCTCATTTATCGAGATTTCGCAAAATGACATTGATTAATTTTCCTTTATGACCATTAAAAAGAAAGCTTATGGGGGGTACTTTCTTATGACGTCAAATTATCCGTTGGTATATTATTTAAGACGAAATGTATTCGAATTTTCCCGAAGCCATAAGCAAAGGGTGCGTTCGATTGGGAAATCCGTAGCCTGTGAGCAAGCTCTCGGGCTCGGGTTTGGGGGAGGGGGGGAGGGGGTGGGGAAGGGGGAAGGGGGTGCGGGAGGGAAACCGCTCACCTAAGCCCGAGAGCTTGCTCGCAGGCTAGGAAATCCGGATTTCGCTTTTGAAATCCAAATTTCAAAATCTAAATCCGGATTCCGGATTTCGGATTTCCATTTCCATTTCAGATTTCCATTTTCGGATTTGTGTCTGTGTTGAAGTGTTCTCGGGGATTTCCTCCCATTCAGTTATGCTGCCGGGCTTAAGTGAAAATCCGTCGTAAAATCTTAAGGCAGCTGCACAAAAGTGACAAGTGGATAATGTTGCTTTGGGAGGCGAAAAGATAAAAATAACGGAAAGACTTCTTTTCAAGCTTTTTCTGTAAATAAATTATAGAAAAAAATCACTCCATCAGTTAAGCGTAAGTATGTAGCACGGCATTGCTAATTGGTACACCATATAAATAATTGAAATAAATACAGTTACGGACACCCGTATTATGGACAGTTCTCTTAGTCCCAAAGACTCCAAATAGGCCATTTGCACGATGACGTCATATGACTACAACTACCAGAATCCTTCAGTTTTTTGTTTTGTAGTGCAAATTAGGGCTATTGTTATTTAAACCGCACTGGGATTACAAAATTTGAATAAGAAAGGAAAAACGAAATGAATTCTGGTAGTTGTAGTCAAATTACATCATCGTGCAAATGGCCTATTCATACGACCCCTATATCTATAATACGGACACTTGGGTCCGTCTCTTTGGTGTATCCGTAGATAACAAAACATCACTAATAATCTAATCATCGCTAACAAATATAGCCAACTGAACATGAACTGATCAGTTGGCTATTTATACATATAGCGTGGCGTAGGATTTGAACACGGAAACATGTGTTACAAATCCGTCTACTGGTCAGCGCCTTACCCACTCGACCACGCATGCCCCCAATATAGCATTAATGCGTAGTTGTATAAAAAAAATAGTCAACGGCCATATGATGCTGTGATTCCGGATCGACCTGAACCATCAAACATTGAATTAGAATTTCGAAATGGTAACATGTATACGTATTTAATTTTTATTTAGCTCTGATCCCGAGAAGTCTCTTCTCTTCTCTTCTCTTCTCTTCTCTTCTCTTCTCTTCTCTTCTCTTCTCTTCTCTTCTCTTCTCTTCTCTTCTCTTCTCTTCTCTTCTCTTCTCTTCTCTTCTCTTCTCTTCTCTTCTCTTCTCTTCTCTTCTCTTCTCTTCTCTTCTCTCCTCTTCTCTTTTGTCTTTTCTTTGTTTTTTCTCAGTGTCAAGCATGCAAATGTCAAAAATCTGAAGTAATCAGTTCCAAACAAGTTCATGCTGTTTCGAATTTTTAACAGGTCACTGGATTTTTCGTCAAACTCAGGGGCGGATCCAGGATTTTGAAATGGGGGGTGAAATTTTAAATGCAATAGAACCAAAGCCTGTTTTTTTTATTTATTTGAGAAATACTTTAGAAAAAAGAAAGAAACTCAAAGGGTCTCAGTAAAGGGGGGGGGGGGGGTGAAAATTCACCCATCTCACCCCCCTGGATCCGCCCCTGAAACTGTTCTGAAGTTGTTAACATCAAATTTCGAGAAGCACCACTATTTTTGGCTTAAGTAAAATCTAAATAATCCGAGCTTTTTTTACGCCCCAGACACTCTAATCCGTTTTCAAAAGTCTCCGTCTTTTTACGTAGCAAGATATTTTCTTTTCGGCAAAAGTTTACAAGGTTGTTTTTTCAGCATGTTTTTTAAATTCTCCGTTATCAGCAGCGTTTTTTTTCGTTTTAGCGTGGAAACTAGGGGAAAACCGTAACTGCACAAAAGGTATGCGTTTTCACACAATACACATAAGTATGGATGAGGCCTAGTTCTAGTTTAAGCTATTTTTTGCTATTAATTGCGCGGCCACCGCACTAGTGTGCATTACAAAATAAATATGAAACTTTTTTCTTGAGTAATGCCGTTTAAGTACCAGTTTTTTCGATAAACAGAATGATACAATAATTGGGAGCGAATGCCATTATAAAAATATTTCTTCTCATGTCGGCAAAGCTTTGAATAAACACTTTTAAAACACTTAAATTACAATCATATGTATCGCATGTTTTTTATTAGCATTTTGTTTACCACAGCTAAACATTTAGTTATGAATATTTTTCTTTAAATAAAAAACAGCTTTTGAAATCCTTTAGTATAATTAAACTGATTCAGTAGAAATCTGCACTTTTGTTTTTTCTCTGTCTATTAAGGAACGGTTTCTGTCTTTCTTGTGTACAATAATTCTATCACTGAACACTGCAATGGAAGTGCGCATATATCCGTTCTTTTCATCTCATGGTCGGCGATAACTAGTAAAGATAGGGTGTTTGGGCTTTGTAAAAAAATGTTCGATTTATCGTAGACAACGCCCTCCTGTAAAACAGATGTCAAAGGTGTTTCTTTCATCTACAATGTGCAATCTTTTTCTATGTTTTTTTTTTTAGCTCATTACTTACTGACTGCCAATTATCTCAACCAAAATGCAATGAAATCATTCAAAAGTATTTCGGTTAAATAAAGACTTATCTCATAACATTTTACAATCATTCCATGATGCTGTATCGCTTACAAATAAAAAAACCCGTATCGAATCGTAGGGAAAAGTCTGCAAGTGTTTCTAATTAAGTAATGCTCCACATAAGAACGATAGTAAACTTCATTGTTCTGCGGCAGTTGGCTCTTTCCCACATAGAATGTCTTTGATTTCAAGAATTTTCAAGAATAGAGGAGGAGCTGATGGTTAATAATTATATTTCATTATAAAAATAAAGAAAATCCATTTGCGTCAAATAAATGTAAGGAAATGTTCGTGCTTAACCAATCAGAATAGCGGAAGACAATAGCTAATAATTTTGCTTCTTTGATGAAGTTCCCCAAATACCATATCTTTTAAAAATTGCATGTTGTGCGATTGGGTCTCAAATTACTTGAAACCTTAAAAAAATTAGACAAGATGCACCTTGAACCTTAACTTTTTAGCGGTTTTTGAGTCTAGGCCAATGAGATCACTAGTTTTAACAATGAAAGAAGTTGACATTCCATCGTGCATTGCCGTTCAGCGCTATCCTTCTTGATGCGAATCATTATTTAATCGCATAGATGTGTATAGTATTAAGGGTTACTTAACCCTTTATTTAGGGGTGTTATATAATTGGGTGGTAGCTCTGACGGTTGACAATTAATTTTTTCCAATTTTGACGGTTGACGGTTAAATTTTAGGGCTTTTGACGGTTGACGGTTATCAAGAGGAATTTCCTCTTATGAATTCAGGTTAATATTTACTTTTGTATTCAGTTAATGTTAACTATTGTGTTTTGGAGGTGGTTTTGGTCTTTTATTGGTGACGGAAGTGAAATTTTGCAACGTACGCTAAGGCCTCTAACAATATATAATTATTTTGAAAATATTTAATTTATACGATGAAGTGTAAATGTTTAATGAAACGATTTGAGAAAAAAGCAAGGCTGATAAACGATACGGAAACCACTATATTTGTAAATATAGGATATTTTACATAGTCGTTTCCGTACCGTTTATCAGCCTTGTTTTTTTTTATCAAATCGTTTCTCATTATTTTATAGCTGATTAGATCCTTTTTTTACTACAGGATCCGGTGCTTCTATTTCGTTATGGTGGTCCATTGATTATACAGTTACCTGTTTAAATATTTTATACCTAGTGTAATTATGTATACAGGCCTTCAGTACAATGTGTTCACCTAACTTAAGATAATGGAGACTCCCGCACTGCTCTGTTAGGCTCAAATGAGAGGGGCATCTTTGAGATTCTCTGTTATCTACATGGAAATTAAACGTACCCTGTCCATAGAAGATGGTACTTGATGAGTAAGGAAGTCAAGAATCTATGCTAAACGGATAAGTCACACTTGTTTATGGGAGTAATGCCTTGCTTCCCGATATTATAGGTCGTATGGTCCTTGCGCAAACGTCGTTGGTGGAACTTGGCAATCCAGCTGTTTCTTCCAGAGTTGATCATAGTATAGTTTAACCTCTCTAATACGGACACCGAAGGGACAGAGCAAAGTGTCCGTACTATAGAGGTCACCACGGTGACGTCACTTTTAAGACTCCACTGACAGTTTTTGTTCAGGAACTAAAAACAGGCTCACACTCGTCTTTTAACTGCTGTCTATTAATATACAGCATTGAAACACTGTCTGTCAGTAGTGTACTAGGTTGTAAAATTCTCAGCTACATAAGGTATACGAATCACTGTTTCAAAACGAAACGAACTACAACGCAATGCTATGTGAAAAGGTAATATAAAGTACAATTCTGAAAACGTCTTTCGATATATGTTTGTAACCACAAACAGGAAATTGTATTACTCAAACTATCATCACCTGATCAACGGAGTGTCCGTAATAAAGAGGTTAAATTTATATGAATTTGCTCTCTAGGGCTGAGATTTAGTGTCCGTTGTCCGTATTAGAGAGGGTCCGTATTATAGAGGTCTTTTTTAAAGAAAATGTGGGAGAATTTTGTCAGGGCATAGGAAACTGTCCGTAATAGAGAGGTGTCCGTATTAGAGAGGTGTCCGTAAGGAGAGGTTCGACTGTATAGGGAATATAATAGCACTGCTCTTTACACGGCTCGTCTTTTTGCATGGTATCCGTTTGTGAAACTACATGCGTAAATCTGTACACCCCGTAGTTTTTGTAGGCTGTCTCAAGGCGGTGACTTTAATAATCGTTTTTATTCAGATACAAATACAAACATTCAAACATGCAGTATTACGGTATTCAACTAACTAAATTTAATTTCCATATAAAAAGGACCATCGTCGGATATCGGAGATCTTAAAAAACCCTAAAAGGCACCAGAATCTCGTTTTCTGGGTGTGGCTCATACACATTTTTACTTTTTTAAGAGGTACCAATTCTAAAACAACAAGTATGGGAGTCCCCCCCCCCCCACCCCCGCCGGGATTGAACAAGACTAGCTATAACACCATTTGTGATAGAATTTCTGCTGACATGTAGGGAACAGGCAGAATAGTTTCGTAAAAATCCTTGAGTAAATAAATGGCTAACCGCATGATCTTTTTTGCTCGTTAACTAGTTCATTCAAAGCTTTTTAACCTTTTCACTCTCAGAGTCAATTATGATCACACATGTGCACATGTAATATACATCTGACTTTTGAGTCTGTTACCATTCAAATGAAACCTCTTCAGCAGTCCTTTTGCATGATATCATTTGTTCTAACTTTTGAGTCTGTGGATGAAATCCTATGGTGTGACCATTCAAATGAAATCTCTTCAGCAGTACTTTTGCATGGTACCATTTGTTCTAACTTTTGAGTCTGTTGATGACCATTTGTTCTAACTTTTGAGTCTGTGGAAGAAATCCTATGGTGTGACCATTCACATCGGAAACCTCTTCAGCAGTACTTTTGCATGGTACCATTTGTTTTACACTGATATTTTACAAAATGAAGCTGGGCTAATAGTGAGTTTTATTATTCGACATAGCATTCTAGAGTGCAAATACGCATCAAAACGAATGCAAATATGACATGTTATTACACTCTTCTGACCGCGCGCTAGGAAAAAACAGCTTCAAAAACTTAGTTTTAGTAGAAGATTACTGTCGTGTAATAAATAATTTATTCGGCGAAAAGTTGTGTAATACGGTTGGGCATTTTTACTCGTCAGTATTTATTTTTCTCGCCTAAATGTTCTTGAATGTGTAGTTTGTGTAGTTAATCTTTCGACAAAGAGCTTCTATTCATAAAATTATAATTTATGCTTGGCAAGGGGTATGTTTTACAATTCAAAACCTGGAATACATGGAAGCACGCGTTTCTGTAGCAACAAATTCTAAATAAATGTTTGGGGAATGCACCCTAACTAATAACTGATAATGTGTTTGTCACTTGTTCAAGAGCCTGACGTTATAACACCGGAGGTATGCAACAACTGACATTTATTGGCGTTTATCCTGCTTAAAGAAAAAAAAGCATAAAAGCGTTTAGCCTGATACACTTGATAAAACGACATGGTAAAGAAGTGTTTAAAAGCAACATAGATAATACAAAGGAAGTTTTCTTAAATATCTGATGTATTATTTCCGTTCTATTTTGAATTGCTTAGTCACACCTCGAATGACATGAAGTACCTCTGTACTAGTTGGAGATTTGCTTGTGGCTTTGTGGTCTTTCATTTTGCATTGACTATTATATCAGTTTTCCTTTCTGGACTCCATACATTTATCTTAGAGACGTTGTTCTACCGGCCATTAACAGAATTTATCTTGGTGGTCATGAATCTATGTTATGGGGTGTTTTGTAAATTTTGGATATGTTTGTTGAAATTCACGTGTACCCCCGCCTTAAAGCTTCAGGCTGGAAGCGGAAAGTTCACAGTTCACGGTGTTTTTTTTGCATATTACAGTATGTTTTTGAATCCTGGTTACTCGTCCATTTATAGTAATATCACTCTTTTCTTATCTTAATTCATTTGTTAGCTTGAATACTCAATCAATTGCAGATGAAACTCTTCAAACAATAATCTGTAAGCTTGCTCGCAGATTTTTCTCTCCAAACGTGTGATATATTCCAGGAATGTAAGATATTAGGGCGCCAGTTTGACAAAAAATGCAACCTTCCAGCATTCCAAGATGATATGGAATCGGTACGTCTTCCGGCAGTCCTTTGGTCTGACATTCAGTTATCTAAATTGTCTACGCAATTGACTGGGAACTCCCCCCCCCCCCCCCCCCCCGTAATTTTTTGCAGAGTTTTACAACCCGAAGCGCCTTCTTAAATTATACTCTCAATTTCTGCCCAAACTTGGGCTCTTTCAAGCAATCTTGAATATTCGATTTTTAAATTGAAGTAATTTGATGGCACTGGAGAAGTACAACGGTTTTGGCTTGCAGTAGAAGTCAGGGTTTTTATGTGAATGTTATTCGCGGTTTCTTCAAATGGAATTCTCAATTTTGAAAACAAATAGCTTCATCTTATTTTTCTCATTCATCGACTATCTCTTGACCTTTAGCACTTGAAAAGGATAAACAAAACTGGAGGCACGACAAACACTATTGTCTTTACGCAATGACAGTTCTTTCTTGCCCAAAGAAGACATGACAGCAAACCTTAACAATTAGTGCCCTGGAATTTACATCATCAAAACAGTTAGGCTATGCACTAAAAGGGACTTTATTTCCATGTTATATCGCCACCAAAGATTCTATACAGCAAAACAGAAGCAGTTGTTTGGAGATGGGGTACAGGATTGCAATAATCTTGCAAGAGTGCAGGAAATGGATTGGATTATAGTTAATCAAATTTGATTTCGCACAGGCAGTCAAGAAGTGGAATTTTGACTTTTTTAGCCCTTATTTTAAAGCAAGCTCCTAGCCATAATCATGAAAATACGATATATCAGCCGGGACACAGTCCCTTTTACTTAAAGTCTTTGGTGCCAGCTTAGTCCAACGATAAAAAGTCTGTGTGACTCCAATTTGGCTGTGACTGACAAGCCCATATTATGAGTTTCAAACGTTTTGCTTAGTTATATAAGTGCAAATGTCAAGATCGAAGAATGCTTCACACATTGCGTAAGTCGGATGTCAAGAACATGTTATTTTTCGTATTGAGGCTGAAGAGGAAGAGAAAAGAGACTAAAACGTCTGGGACATAACGGAATTAAGAAGATTAGTAGGTGAAGCAGCACCGCTTTTGCAATAAAGGACTTGCTGAAAGGTGTACTCGAAATTAAGCCACCTACCTGCTTCCCATACATCTTTTTAATGTCAGTTCTGAAAATGCGCTGTTTGGACATGATTGAAAACCTATTTTCTTTAGTTTATGTGTCTTGCTTGTGTCTTTGGCTCTGTAATTTTGAAAATTAACTAGAAAGTACTGCTAATTCAGTGCTCGTGTGCACTGTGTCTAGAAAAACATCCTTTCAGTTTATAGCTGCAGTTGGTTTATTGGAGAATTTAGAAACAATATTAAAATACCGTTAAGATGTTCCGACTGAAGAAAACATGAACCAGTATTACATATAGTTTTATTATTTGGAAATTCGTCTTCTGAATAACTCTATCTTCTTAACTTCTGTTTAATGAGGCAGTGGATCGGTCTCTAGCATAACAATTGCTAATGTGCCAAGTGGGACAGGACCAGTTCAGATGATGATGGGAACATGTCAGTAAGGGTGGTCCGACCACAGAGTGTATTTTGCATCTACCGCGGAATGATACCGTTATTCTTGAAATGTTTTTGGCATATGCCGCCGTTCGTAGATAGCCTCAGGCTAACCATTTTTTAGTAACATTTGTGCAATTCAAAACCTGGAATATGTCATGACAAAATTCAAAGCTAAAAGAAGTTGCCCTCACTCTCCAGGTCTATTCCTTCTTTAGATGTTTGCTTCCACCTTTTGGGTCGGTAATACTAGGCAATACTTCAAAGATAGGTTTTCAATCATCCACTTGACCCTTAAGTGATAAGTTTGTTTTGGATAAGGTTTTCCCAAAAACAAAGCAGAAACATTAAACAGAAAGCAAGTATTCACTTACAAGGTTAGTCCGATTAATTAAAAAGAGTGATCTTTATTGATTTGGATGAGAAGAGTTGAAACTGTCCCATGGAACCCGAGAACTGAAGTTGAACAAAAGGGACTCTGTATTACTCAAAAACACTAGCATGCTCAAGATAACGATTTGTTTTTATTTTTTTCTTCGGGATCGTATTACGCCCAAATTTGGATAAGGGACAATCAAAACAGACTTCGCAAATGTTGAATGAAATTGCTTTGAATTTGCGTGCCCGCACGATCGTCAATTTCTCAGATTCCATGCAGTAATGAGGAGAAGCAGTTACAGCTGTGATTGGTGTTCGACGCACGAGAACCCTTAAAGGCAGCCAGAAGAAGATTGTAACTATCATCGCTCCCTGTCATCTGACAACGACCCGAAACTCCTCAAGAATGTCGGACGCATTGGACCGCCTTGCAACAGTAAGGTCACAAATATGGTATGACAGTAGTCCTCGCTTTTCGTGCACAAGAGGAAAACGTCCCAGCCGCGTTAACCGATAAATCCTGTTAAATAATTCATCTGAAGTTTAAACGATAATCTTTCTTTCGTTCAAGAGTTTAATCAACATCCACTCGAGCCCAAGATGACTGAGTCGGCTCTTACTTGATTTTAGCCGTAAATATATGTTCGTGACAAACCATTCCGTGATAATCCGTGGTATTTGCTTTCATGCTAAAACGTTTAGGAGACAAACTGCGTTTTAACGCGACTTTAAAAATTAAAGTTTCAGGCATAGATATTTAGGAATTACTAATATGTATTTTTTACCTAGTAATGTAGCCTTGATTATCTTTCTTCAGGACGCTAAGCTGAGTGTATTGGAGTTTTTTATTTAGTTCGAGTGGCATGTGTCCACGGCATATTTGTTCAATATTACCCAGCATTATTAGAAAGTCAAATAAATCTATAGGTCATTGAAATACAACTCTGTTCCGTGGTGACATACAAGCAGGATGACGAGGTCATCCTTAAACTGGAAATATTTCCGGTAAAATAGATCCCTCTGGGCGCTAGACACCAATTTCCATTGGGAGCCACAGATGAAGAGTCGCTAGAGCCGTGCTGTGCACGTTAAACGCAGCGCATCTGTAACCAATAAGTTTGACAAATTTGTAAATTCAAACTAGGCAGGGTCTACAGGCTGCAGCCAATCACAAGGCACAAAATGGTATTTTAGGCAGCTAGCTACAGTCAGCCTATTTCAGAGCTAAATGCATGTGCGAAAGAGATTAGTTAAATCGAATGCATGAAGCAATCAAAGTAAGAGAGATTCTTGAATTCTGTATTTTCAATTGTCTTTTGAACAGAACTTCTTCGATTTCGTCATGAGGGTAAGACGAAGGGCTCGCCGAGTTCCCCTTGTGTTAACACTGTTAATGCTTACATCTTTCTTCCAAGCCGGACAAAGTGTATGGTGAGTAAATGTACCACTTTCTTGCATAAACGTGCATCCACATTGTTTGTATTAGGGTTGTCGTTTTCCTTCCTTGATGGCTATGCTTTTGTATTTCGTCAAAGCATCTGGAAGAAATGCACTAGTTCCGTCAAACTGAGGTGTTAGTGTAATGTTTACTTATTACAAAACATATCTGTGTTGTCCATCCTATTTTAGTATGTGGCATGGCTCAGTTCAGTACTTGCAACTGCTGCGACAGAACGCTTTCGAATTAATTTTTGCTCAACTGGCTGTGTTCGGCTTTCCCGTCGGTTTCTCAAAGCGTTAATGATTTTATAATTCCTTTAATGGCGATTACTTGCAAATTACTTAACCAAACATCTCCTCTTGGTCTTGTTTTCTGTCCAAACAGGTCGCTGAATATTCCTCACCAAGTGTACATCGTGGGCTTCGTTAACCAGTTTTGCGATGGAATGGGCCTGACTGCAAAACAGTCGGAACTGTGTGCGAAAAACCGAGAAGCTATGGTTGGTGTTAGATATGGCGCAAATCTTGCCACAAAACAGTGCCAATTCCAGTTTCAGTACCGCCGATGGAACTGCTCTGTCCCACAAAGAGACGCAAACACGCTTTTTCGTCGGATCACAGGGAAAGGTTAGCATTTGTTGAACTGAACTTTGTTTTATTTTATAAGCTTGCATTTGCTGTTTCTGTTCAACACATCTGCTATCGTGATTAGCGGCGCATGTTTGTTTTGTGCAAGAAACCCCAGTTAATTAAAACCGTGCCCGTTGTTAATCAGACTGATCAGTATAAAATTCATCCAGGAAAGAACTTGCGGGTATCTTTATTGCACTTTTAAGCATAATCGCATGCTATTTTCTTTTTTCGTCCGGCGCTACTCTTTGAGTTGTAACTGTGTCAGAAGAGTCTCCAATTCATTTGAACTTGCTGCGAGCGTGGGGACAAGGTCCTTGCTCATCGTTTGTGGACATCCGGTCGCTTTTACTTCAAAAGTAAAGGAACACTTGCTTAATTTCCGTTATTCAAGACGAATAACTATAATATCAAGGCCTTTTTATAAGGAAGGAGATTACTTGTAACGATTATTTCTCGCTTCTTTGTAATCGCAGCCATTGTTGTGGTTTGATTTGTCCGTCATAGTAACTAACTCTCAATCTGTCACTCGAATACCGTAATAGCTTCGCCAGATGCCACGACGAGCCTTACTAGCGCAAAGCTGCGGTCACTCAGAGAATTTCGTTAATTGGAACGAGCTATCAAGAGCCATCGCATATTCAGAATTGACTCAAGTGGAATTAATCACAGTCATAATTGTCACTATATTGACAAACACCACACCAGTCCATCATACAGTCATGAAAACCATCCACTATTCCAATAATCCTTCACATTGTCTTATTATAGTTCCATTGCCCTTGCTAATTAGAAGGCATCGATCGGAGAATCGGTGCTTCTGTTCGTGATTAATCAAGGGAGGCACAACAACTTGATTTGGGAAGACAGACAACTGGGTCGTGTTATGTCTCTGTCAAGGATATCTCTCGAATCTGTCGATTGCTCTTCTCTTTGTTATCATGCTCAAGAGCCTGTAATTAGGACCAGCTTTACACGTAAAAAGCTTGTTCATGTAATGCTTATTTTTCTAGTGGTAAAACGGAAACAGCTAGGATGACTGTTCTTAAACTAAATCGATTCCTTTCCGAAGTCTTTTACCCATTTTTGTTCACTTTCATCTGTTCTTGTAAGGACTTCTTAGCTAAGTACTTTAAATGTTGTCGGTTCCCTTCGTTTCACCTGGAAATACAGCAAACTTGAACACGGAGATTTGGCTTTAAGAAGGCATTAGAGGGTGTTACGCTACGTCGAGGTAAATGAGCTGTGAAATATAAACATTTACAAAATCTCCATTGACCTAACACTAAACCACAACTTTTCAGAAATTTTACACACGCCAATCCTATAGCGTAGAACCAAAATAGCTTATTATATCAACAAATAGTTTTACTATGGTCGGCGTCATATTTTTATAACTCTAGCGATCTGTTTCTTCGTTTTGCTTTACAACTGAACACGTTAACTCCTAGCTAGTGTCAAAAACTTCGCTTATCTACAACTAAGGTGCTAATTAAGTCTGTAGATGCATATATGAAACCAGTGTCATCCTCATTCACATGCGGTACTGTTTATTATGCCGTATATTAGCTTGAAGATAGTTTGTGGATGAAATCCTTAAATGTGATCATTCATAATAAAATTCATAATGAAAGCTATTCAGCTAAAGCTAACCTAAAAAAAAATAAAAAAAAAATTGTAATGAAAGCTATCGAGCTTTGTCTTCCCGTGGTACTGTTTACTATGATGTACAAGATGGTTCTAACTTTTAAGTCTGTGGATGGAATCCTAAAGTGTGACTAATCAAATGAAAGCTATTGAGCAGTACTTTCTTGTGGTACTGTTTACTATGATGTACAAGAAGGTTCTAACTTTTTAAGTCTGTCAGATGAAATCCTAAAGTGTGACCATTCAAATGAAGGCTATTGAGCAGTACTTTCCTGTGGTACTGTTTACTGTGCTGTACAAGATGATTCTAACTTTTAAGTTAGTGGATGAAACCCTAAAGTGTGACCATTCAAATGAAAGCTCTTGAGCAGTACTTTCATTAAGTGTTTCTTTCTTGCTATTTTGCAAAATTAAACTTTTTTTCTTTGGTTGGCTTTGATCGTGCTTATGATCACGTTGTTATATACGTGCGCGTGACTTTGGAATCACAATGGTCCAGTTAACAAAAAGTTGGCCGCTTCTGATATTTTTAATTATTATTTAAGTGTTGATAATTATGGCACAATGAATAGAAATTTAATTAAATTTAACCTGATCCCTGAAAGGAGGGTACAGTTAGAAAACGGATTTTGTGATCAACATTTTCCGGTTGGTTGATTTATTTGTGTGTTGATTAGTAGTGTTTGTATTAAGAAAGTGCATCTGAACTACAGAACAGCATTATGCGTTATGCTTTTGTCGCCATTGGAACTCTTGGAAAGCTGATACAATTTAGGACGAAAACTCTTGCTTCAAAAGTCAGACTCCAAAGCTAGAATCACTTTGTACAACATCATAACATTAACAAGTTTTCGTTCGTTAAAGGGGAACACTTTTCTATTGATTCAAAAGTTAGAACCACATCGTACAATAAATAGCTTTCATTTGAATGGTCACATTCAGAAACTCAAAAGTTTGAACCATCTTGTATTGTGTAATAAACAGTATCACAGGAAAGAAAACAATATTAGAACCAACTTGTATAGAATAGTAAACGGCACAACATGAAAGTACTGCTCAGTGACTTTCTCTCAGTAACCGTTATCTAAATGGTCACACCTTAGGATTTCATCCACAGACTTAAACGTTAGAACCAACTTGCACAGTACGAGAAAACAGTGCTATTACAAAGTACCGGCTTTCATTTGAATGAACAACAATTAATTACCTTAGGCTTGGCTTCAGAGAATAGGTTAACGGTTGTTATACCATCTCTCCATTCTCAAGTTTGAACATTCCATCTGTGCTACATATAACATCAGAAGCTGCTGCCAAAAATTGGCTATTTGATTGTGTGTTTGTTTGTTTGTTTTTTAAGTCCCTTCCAGATTACTGTAAAGCGAGCAGGACGGCCGACTTGTTAGGGAAGTGGTCATAACAAGTATACTCGACGAGGACCCACCCTGTGTAGGGGTAGGGGGGTTACACAAGATACCACCTATCTGATGAGTGTTATGGACACAATTTTTTGGCCTAAAAATTAGACATGAGAGTTTAATATTCTGTGTGCATGAAGCTTGCATTGCCAGTAAAATGGCACAGGAATATTTTTATCTTTAGCTTGCTCTCAGTTTCTACTCCTGATAGATGGGGGCTATACCAACAAGACACCATCTTTTTAGGTGGAGGAGAGGGGGTACCGTAAAGAGACCACCAGTCTTTTTGTTAAATGGTGGGTCCTGTCCGAGTACAATAGTTTTGACCATTTCCCTTAGAACGCCGGACTTAATTTGATCTGATTCTTAACTTTGTTATGTTCAATTTAGAATATCTGTTTATGTTGTTTGAATGCTTGGTCCCAATAGCAATTTACTAATAGGTAAATAAAAATGATATTTACTAATAGGTAAATAAAAATGATATTTACTAATAGGTAAATAAAAATAAAATTTACCAATAGGTAAATAAAAGGCATTTATTCATTTGTTTTTTTTCTAGGAACACGTGAGGCGGCTTTTACCTATGCCATATCATCCGCAGGTGTTGTGTACTCTTTGGCCCGACAATGCTCAGAAAGTAATCTAAGTGGGTGTGGTTGTAGCCGGGAAAGGCGACCAAAGGAAATTGACAAAATGGCCAGAGAACAAGGCCGGGATGAAAATAACAATCCCGTCGAATTTCAGTGGGGAGGTTGCGGGGATAACATTGCATATGGCACCGAGTTTGCAAAGAATTTTTTTAGTGCTGGTGAGGACAACCTTGAAGAGACGCGCGATCAGGAAAAGACGTTGATGAATGTTCATAATAATGAAGTAGGAATTCAGGTAAGGGCCGAAAAAATAATGTTGTCCGAGGTGGTCTGGTATTTCCGTGTTTCGTTGATCTCCGATAATGGAATTATATTCAAGCCTTTTTCTTCACTAAATTTGAAACAGCCAAAGATATTTTAAAGTGATTAACGAGCAAGGGTGATTGGGGATTGATACTTTGGTTTGACGGTCATGATTTGCCAGACGTCGTCCTTTGAACGAGATAACGTTTGCATCTTCTAGCATGGCGCCTGCGTTTGGTGATAATGTCATAGTCCAGTCTTCTTTCATTACTTGAGAGCTGGTAAACTTTATGCTCGTCCAATGATGAAGTCTTTCATGTAGTTGCGTAAAACACAAAGACGATTTGACACTTCATAGACTAACCCTGATTCTCTTCAGACAAGAGAGCAACGTCCAAGCTTATAAGCCTCATGTAGACCTCGTTTGATTCCAAATTGCTTTAAATTGCGCTACAAATAATCATACCCTAAAAGATTTCAAATTGCGCTTTTTGTAATACATTTCATCTTGCTTGTTTTTTCATTCGTTTAATCTAAGACGTCTTAGATTTCATGTATACAGTCTACTCCTTCAAAACGGACATCCCACTCAAACAGACATCTATAGGTGGTCTCTACCGCACTTCAGTGACTCATTTTACTTTTAGGGTTTATTCTAATCTGTATACTTAGATCCAGCTGCGAACAGTTACTGACAGTTTGTAGAACTCAGTTTTGCCTTGTTTTCACACTCGTCTCACATTCCAGATCCAAGTTGTTTCGGAAAACCTGTCGGGAGCAAACCTGCACGGACCTTGTTCCTCATTCAAGTTGTTACACTATAATTTCTAAACTGGCCGATTGGTTTTGCATTCAAATTTGTTTACCATGTGGTAGGAGAACACTTTTTAGCAAGAGAACTTTCAGAATACACGGTGTTATCTGCAGTGAGTTACGAATGATACAATTTAGCACGAAAACTCTTGCTTCAAAAGTTAGACTCCAAAGCTAGAATCACTTTGTACAACATCATAACATTAACAAGTTTTCGTTCGTTAAGGGGTAACACTTTTCTATTGATTCAAATGTTAGAACCACATCGTACAGTAAATAAGAACGATAATATATTCACCTGATATAATGTACTAAATAAATTTGCCAAAAGGATAAGAAAAAGCGGCTAACGAAATTCATTCCAACCAAAGAGTAAATATTTGAGGTTTGGATTAATGTGGGGGACCACTCACGCCCATATTTTGCCACAATCACCTATAGTAACTTATAAACTAATATTTTCATTATGTTGTGCCTCGGATTAACGAATAAAAGACTTTGACAAACGAAATGAACTTATAATTATGCGCAATTAACAAGTTTGCTTTTGTTCTTTACATTTGTTTCACAGCCAGAAAAAGAAAAAACCTTGACTTACAGGATGTTAGGTTTCTTTTCAATTTGGAAAATACTGGTTAGCGAATTTAAATTTATATGGATTATGAAATTTGCACTATTTTCTGTTATTGTCTCTCTTATTAATAAAAGTCAGTTTAATTTTCATATACATTGCGGCTTACTGATACGGCTAACTTGCGGCTTAATAGTAATAGTCTGGGATACATCCTACAATCACAGCTTTACTTGTGTACGTGTCTCTAACTTTCATTCCCATGAAACATGGTACGAAATAAAATAAAATAAACAAAAAAAAAATACATTGAGTCACAATAGTGAACCCCACTGGTTTGGAATTTTTTCTTTCAGATCGCTATCTCGAAGGAAACTCGTTCATTCGCTAAGTAATTAGTGTAAAGGAAGTATTAATTACTTCAAAGTCGGCGGTGTTTTTATTAACTGTAGACCACAGTTTAATTTCCTACTATGAAGTGTCTAGACATTGTTGAATGGCGTCTCTTTTGTAAGGGGCAAACAGTAATTATAAATTGAAGCGCTTAGTCGATGAAGGGCGGCTACGGTAGAATACCGATAACTCGAACCATAAGGGGAAATATAGTTATCGAAAGTTCTAGTTATTCATGGGTTATCCAGGGTTTAGTTGAAACGAGGTTAATTAACTGTATGTGGTTCGAGTTAGCGACACGTTCGAGTTATGGGGTTGAAGTTTCCAAACTCCTACTGTATTACTTAACAACAAACATTGAATAGTGTGATAATTTTGTTCTGACCTTTTGAGTTGGTCAAGAAATCCTAAAATGTGACCATTCATACGATGGCTGCTGAACAGAAAACGGTTAAGTGATATTTGAAAATTGCAAAATATTGTAGATGGTTTGGAAGGTAAAAAAGGTAAATAAATGAGCCATGTTCCCATTAAATTATCCACTCCCTCGAGCATGGAAGGAGCTATTTAATATTGAATAACAAATTCATGGAAAAATTATTGGTAGTATTGTCCAATTAACCTTCTTGATATTTATTCCTCGTTCGCTGTCGGTGGTATAAAATGTGCGTGCACGCGAATAACCTATCTGTGGCCTATTTTATGCCCATTTATCCCCTACCGAGCCGTTTGCTCCTTCAGTAGATAAATATTGGAAGTATTTTTCTTAAGGGATCGTCTGTCGGTAAATTTCCGTTTGTGGTTTCCTTACATCCAACGTTATTTGCGTCCTTTGTGATATATTTAAACGAATATGCGTTTTATCTTACCGACAGAACTGCCTTAATAACGTACGTTGTTTGTGCACGCCGATTTAAAGCGATTTCCAGAACTCGAAAGACGTATTTAAATAAAAGTAACGCTGCTAATAGGATGGTCTCAAGAGCAATTCTCTTTTCGTTACTGGGTAGACAAAGAACTGGTCGCTATACAAGGGGCATTGTCACGCAGATTTTGCTGTGTTTTGGTCAATTATACGCTAAATATATGACAAAATACCTTTGCTCAAACATAAAATTGCTTTTAGAACACCAAGAAGATAAGATCAAGTGATTCCTTCAAAGAAGAACAAACCATAATACGTTTTTCTGCAATTTTTCCATGAGTCTTGGGAGGAACTTGAAAAAATTGGCCAATTTTTTCAAGTTGCAATCCATTTCCATCCTGGCCATCCGCAGCCAAAGATAACGAATACTAGTTTCTGTGCACTGGTACAGTATTTGTTAACAAAACTGGACCATTATTTTAAGGTTTCCATTGAAACAAATATGTTTTTTGGCTTTTCAAAGTGATACTTAAAATGGGTGACAGTGTCCCTTTAAGCTACTAGCAGTGGATACACGAAGAAACCAGAAATTTCCCGTCATTCCGTTTGGAATCCTTCTGAAATTATTGGCTGCCTTTTGGGGTGATGCATTTTGTTCCCCTTTTTTAATATTTCCCGCTGATTTGACTTGTTCCTGAAAGTTTAAATACTGAGTGTCTTCAGCCACGGATGGCCAAGATGGATTGTAACTTCGGCCAATGAAACTTGCAATATACTGATAACGACCAGTAGTTGTCCCTTCGAATATTCTTTTCTAAAATTTAGAAAAGATGTGTTAACTTTTCTAAGTTTAGAAATGTATTGATGTTTCTCTGTGACATATAAGATGTCTTGAAATGGGTGTAGAGTTTTTTGCCTTTATTTCCAACTCCACAAAAGGTGTTTGTATAAATCTCCTCGCTTCCTTTTTCTAGTGTCCGGATGTGCCCCATGAAATATGCCTGTAACGCAGTACAACTTAGTAAAAAAGATAACGCAACATAACTACACTACAATGGGGGAGCATGCAGTTGGAATAGCGTTCTCCCCGTAATAACTAACCGTCCCACCAAGCTCAGCATCATGCGGGGCTTTCTCCCGTTTTTCCCTTTTATCAAACTAACATGTACAGTCTTCCGTTCGAACTGGTCGTTAAACAAAAACGATTGGCATGGCCTCTTTCTGTCGGACATCAATTTTATGTTTAACTTTGTTCGGGATATGGATGAAAAAACAAACAAAAAAAACAACAAGTTGTTGCTATGCCATCTACAGATCCATGTCTTCTTCCTCGAATTCTGTACATGTATAACACAAGGGTAAGACCCGTTAGGGCAAAACCGATTGGGCTATTAAGATGAAAAATTATTTACCATACCGGCGCGCATAGATACCATTGTCTTGGTTCAAATTGCCGGTTCTTCAGTTGTAATCAGCAACCGCGCACCCTCACCATACCCTCACTCCAATCTATCTCACTCACTGATTTACGGTAGAGAGCTATTTCGTAAGGGCATCTATACGAAACATAATTACATCTTGAAGAAGATGGCTCATGTTTAAACGGTTATCTGAAGCAATGTTGTAAATACCATTGTCCGCTTCACCTGGTTTCGGCGAATCGTCATTTTGTTCCATCGCTTAGATCATTGTGTAACCATGATGTTTGTGTTGTTGTTGGACATCCCGCCATTGGCTGTAAACTGTGTCGTCTCACCGGTTCAACGATTACGCCAGTGGTGTCATTGATGTGTCATCTTCCATATTACTGAGAAACTTGCTACATGTGCACCATTCACAGAGAGGTGTAAATTCCGCCTTTCGCACAGGTTGCCACAGGTTCACGGATATCACATCATCTTGACTCATCTCATCTCCACATCATTTCTTTGAGCACTGCTGTTCCATGGTCAACTGATTGAAACCATTATCGCTACCTGCCAGTCAGTCCAGGTCCATCACAACATCCTTCACAATTCACACAATGCGAGTCCTGCCGTAGAAAGTAACATTGTTATTTCCATCACGTTTAGGTCGTTAAGAAAAGTTCTGTGATCAACTGCAAGTGTCACGGAGTTACAGAGTCCTGTTCATTGAGGACATGCTGGAGAGAGCTCGTCCAGTTCTCTGAAATTGGAAAACTACTACTGGACAAGTATGACTCTGCTACCAAAGTCAGATATGAAAGACGGACAGGACGGATCGTAAAGAAGAGCAAATCAGCAGCTTATAGCCGAAAGAACGGAAAACGTAGAAGCACTTCAAACAAACCAACCACTAACGATCTTGTTTACATAAGTTCCTCGCCTGATTACTGCGTACGGAACAACAAACGTCAAACACTGGGAACCGTTGGCCGAGAATGTAAAATCGATTCAGATGGTCCTGACGGCTGTAGAAAGTTGTGTTGTAATCGTGGCTTTCTTCCAACCGAGGAGGTGACAGTCGAAAAATGCAGGTGCAAGTTTCGCTGGTGTTGTTACGTCAAGTGCGATGAATGTGTTAAGACAAGAACAAAATACATTTGCCATTAGGACGATACTATATGTTACGATCTCATAACTCGCAGACCAGTTGGGTTACTCAAAAACATCACTGTAGCATCTATCGTTAAGGACACCTGCTTTGACTGAAATTAAAAATCAAAGAACAAAAAAGCATAATATGTTAGATAGGGTAATCCTTCTCTAGAGATATTTCACGTGTACAAAAAGACCTAAAGTGTCTTAACAAAAGTTTCATTACGAGAATGCCATGAGTCGGTTATATATGATTTAGTGTTGTATTCAAACTGAAGAACATATTATGTTTTTCTTTGTCTGTTTTCAGTTGCGGCCCTTGAGGCACAAAGTGTAATAGATTAGAAGGTCCATTAATACCGATGCTCGTATAAGCAACTGGAAGTATTGGAGGCGCCACAGTTTAGTAGTTTATACATGCTTAATTTTGATCTCAAGGTCCTTAACCTAAAGTGTCTTCCCTCCTGCATCCTGCATTAAATCATCTCATCGAGTGGAATTGGCGATAGAAATAATGCTACTCAGACACATGAGTTACATCAGCTGGCTCATGAGTAAGGGCTTATCATTGCCTTTTGCTTTTGGTCGGAGCGTAAATGCAAAAGTGTCGGCCAGTAATCATTGAAAAGTGTACAAGGTTTCATATTTTTATCATGTACATACACCCGAGAGAGAACTAATTCACTGTCAAGTGTAAATCTAGACTGATGTAGATATATATTTTGGCATTTACATAGTTACATACTTTTTTGTAGCTATGCAACAAAATAGCTTTTAAAAAATAAGTGAGTCTTACAATTCGATGGTTATTTTCCCTTGTAAATGAGTAACTGCATGAATAAGGTCGAAAACTTGAAGGAATTTTGACCGAATTTGAACTGAATTTACCAGAAGGAATCAGGCCCCTTATTTGCAATTTGCACCATTTTAACAGTATAGTAAGGCCCCTTGTCAAACGTCAAACTTTACGTCAACCTAGTAATAGATGGTGCTATATAAGAAAAAAAAGAAAAACCTCCTTTTTACTTGTTTGCAAAAGTTTTGTTAGATACAAATTCTAACGTTAGGACTGAGCTGTAAATATTATAAATTCGGAACAATCTAAAACGTCTACATTCAATTACATTTTTGCGCACAATTTCAAAAGTAACCTCCCCGACCCCTCTTTAGGAAAACATACGAAGAGAAACTGTGTTCGTCCTCAAAAGCGACCATGCTCTGAACTAAAGTTTGCTGATTGAATATTCAATTTCTGGAGGAGGGACTTTCAATTGAAAGTGACGGGATGTGATCGTCGCACCTTTGAGCGGTTAAAATTCATGGTTTTGTTACCACTTTGAGACCATTGTTAGAGTTACTCTGATACCTTTTAGGGTATAGGCCACTTCGAAAAATACCATAATAATCTTTTATGTGCAGGCTCAGCCCCACCGGGGTGTAATTATTCAAGTCTCCTTTGTTAGAATGGCACAATGGAATTCAGAGTACATGTAGGAACGCTAGGATATAGCATTGTGTGTTAGTATACAAATGTGCACCGTATGCAAATTGCCAAGAAGTTGAAGCATAGCACGTGCAGTTCGTGCTCAAAACAAAATAAATTGGAAACATCAGGCTAACATCAAGCACCACCCAAACCTGCACTTTAAAGAGTATTATGGTATTTTTCGAAGTGGTGAAGCCAAAAAGTATATTGACAGGAACATTTTTTTAGAAAGAATTGGTACCTGTTGGGGGTAAAAATTAATGTGAGCCACTCACAAAACAGGTTTCTAGTACCTTTCAGGGGTTCCTTTCAAAATTTTCGTCGATCAATAGACCATTTTACAGCACAGCGGTGGTGACTAGAATGGATACTTCAAAATCAGGTTGGACCATCTCGGACGCCTTATTGAGACTTACATAACGGAGTAACTGGTTGGCTTGTAGTTGAGGTTAGGGGAAGCAGTTTACATAGTTAAATTTTGGCCTAAACAACCCGAGATGCTAGGTGGTACTCTCGTACGGTAGGCTATGTAAGCCTAACCCTAGCTGAGGTCGCAGGTTCAATCCTGAGTGGGGATTTTAGATTTTCTTTTTTACACTTAAAAATTTATTGAAAATACATTCTAAGTGTCGACATAACGTTATATAATTCTCAGTAAGTGTCCGAGGTGGTCCAACCTGATTTTGGAGTATCCATTGTAGTCACGACCATTTTACAGTTGTCTTCTTAGTGTCCTGGCCTTTGAGTGGAAGCGAGGTTGAAGTGACCTTTTTATGATACAGACCTTGGAGCTTTTCAGATGTAAATTTACCTAGTTAGCATGAGAACAGCATTATTAACATATGAAAGGCAGAAAGGTTTGTATCAAAGCAAGGTCACCTCCAGCCTCACTTCCACTCAAAGGCAAGGTCACCAAGCACACAACTGTAAAATGGACTATTCAACATGGAAGCCCTTCCCGGATTCCTTTTTTTTAATTTTTCATCCACGGTTTTACCTACCTTGTTCAATACGTTTCTCTAAATGGACTGTTTGCGTATTTAGGTGACGTCCAGCCGCCCTGTTACCACAAAATAACGACCTTTATGGTTGCTAATTAGGAAAGTAAGGGAGGTCGTTTCTTTAGGAATTATAACGTTGTTGTAGGATTTGCAATGAGTGTCAACAAATTATGATCTTTTTGTTCATCATAGCATGATCCCTTTTTATTATATTGAGAGAAAATAAAGTTGCCAAGTGATTCTCATCCGCTTCTCTTACGACTACTTTTACTTACTATTTTGCGATTCGAAATCGATTTTCGTGTCGTTTGTTATAAACAAAACATAAATACTGAATTATATAAACTCTTATTCTTAGGTCATCGTAACTTGATTAAAAATAAAACACAAACAGCGGTGATAAACATGGTAAACCAACCCATTTTTATAATAAACTTGACGTTTCGTATGCTAAGCAACATACATTTTCAAAAGTGTTTGAAAACAAGAACTACAGCCTTCTTTAATTGTTGACGTCAGCAGTGAGAAGCTGATGCTTTATTGGCTGTAGCTTATTACGACTGACAGTCCGTACTATTAAATTACTGTTAAGATTGTTTTTTCTTATAATTAATCTTGGTTCTTTTTAAACACTGCAACGGTTACTTTTGAAAATGTATGTTGCCTAGCATACGAAAGGTCAAGTTTATTATAAAAATGCGTTGGTTTACTATGTTTATCACCGCTGTTTGTGTTTTATTTTTAATAAATACTGAAATTAATAAATTTGGGAGCGCTATGTTACATGTTTAATGTGCAATGACTGTTTCATTTAATGAGTCCAACTAAATAAACTCAACACAAAAATGTAATTTCAGACATCTGAGTGACGTAGGAACGAACTAGTCAGAAATGATTATGATTATACATTGGTGTCACTAGCTCGATTTTGATTGGCTATAAGCACGCAGCTAATTATTGCTTGCTGTTTCTGTTACGTCATACCTACAGACAATAATTTTATGCATGCAGGCATTGATCTCTTTTTTGTGCGCGCTCTTGTCTTTACAAGTGCAGCTCAGGAATATGCATAATAAAACAATTATACATATACTGACGGCACAATATAGATGCTTGCGTGTCGTCATGGGACATCTCGCGGCTATTTAAGGATTTGGCGGGAGAAATTTATCATTCTATGTGGGTCAGTCTTCTCGAACGTTGCTTTTTTCATATAAGTTTTTATTATTAATATGTCGGGAAAAGAAATGTTATAAAAAGTATCAAATAATGTTATCAGTTTTTGTACCTTTTCCCTGAGGTACAGCCGTGCAACTGCATTTATAGGAAAAATACGTTTCTACATTTTTTTGGCAACATCTAAAGGGTGGTTTTCAGTGGTTTTTCGTAACTGGCGTGACACAATTTTCTGAACTTTAAAATTATAATATGTGTGAAATGTAATTGAAAAGGATCATGATCAGGAGAATAGACAGAATATGTTATTAGAATTACACTTTTCAGATGACTGACTGACTCGTCCTAAATAAACTATAATTTCACATTGAATGTCTCGTGTTAGATAATTAAAGATAACTGCGTTCTGAAATTGTGCAATAACTTATCGATACCAGTGGATACCAATAGAAAGGCCAATATTGGCCAATATTGTCTAATACGGCAATTAGTGATGTCACTTACTTTCCGCCACGTTTCTTGACAGTTATCCTCACTTGTCAATATCTGTACCTCCTGACGCCGAACGCTGGACATTAAGCTGTCCACCGATACAACATACAATTATAATCAAGTTATGATGTTTGTAATATTTAACAATCTTTTCTAATTGCTCATTTATCCTCCTCTATGGTCTATATTTTGCGCTTTTACGGTCGTTTTACATCATTATTTTAAACTTGCATAACAGTTTGACCCTCAATCAAAGTCAAAAATTGATTCTTACACTTAACGATTTAATTCACCGGGTTAAGAGTTATAGCCACCTTGCGCAACTAAATTAACTTTAGCAATGCCACTGGAAAGCACTGTTCAATAGCTATCGTTTGTATGGCCACATTTGAGGTAGCCTGTGTACAGTCGCCCCTTTCTCTCACTGAAAAATCACAGGGTACGTTTGATGATTTCATCTAAAGACTAAAACTTTAGAAGTACATTAATTTATTATATGGCTCAAGGTTTGAATCTACGAGCCAAAGGGTACAAAAGACCATTCCCCCAAACCAGCATGACTCGCCAGTGTCCTTCCGAAATATCGAAATTTCCATATTATATTGCCAAATGCCAGCATAGAGCAGTTTTTAATTGAGTGTTGTAAAACCAAAACCAAAGTAATTACTCTGACCAATCGCAGGAGTCGTAAACAATCCAATGAACCAATCAGAGCTCGAAGCAATTACATATCGGCGGCGCCAAGCGCGGGAAAACGCGTGCGAGCAAGTCACGATTGGTTTTGGTTTTACTTTTGATTGGTCGAGAAAGTGGCGCGAGATTTTTTAGCCAATCACAAAGCGTAGCAATGAAAAACCAAAGCAATTGTGTAATTACTTTTCATACTCAATTGAAAAATGCTCTATTCACAAGTAAATTATATATAGAGACTTTACAGAGCACGTAGTTTAGGGTTTAGGGCTAAAGTGCAGGATTACAAGGACGGAAGTGGATCCCATTCATCAAATTTGTTTTCGTCAGGCGGTCCAGAAATCGAAATTGCCATTCCAGGAGCGGACTTAGGGAAGGGGTGCAGGGGGTGCGCAACCCCCCCCCCCACCCCCCCCCCCCCCCCACCCCCCCCCCCCCTGAGATGACCTGCATTCTGTTTTTTTTAGCCGTGATTTTGTCTCTTTAGATTGTATTTCTTTGCTTTCATCACTTTTAGCGGTTTTTTTTTATTCCTATTTGAAGTATACGGCAAGCACCTGGCGATACTGACTCTTCAACTTCTTGTAATACATCAAAGAAGAAAGAGCTGTACGTTTTGACAGGATTTCAATGCAGCATCGAGAAGAAAGTTAAAAAACGCAGTGTAGTGGCGGTTTTTGGAAGGAATGTCGAGGTGTTGAAAATCCCGATGAAACATTCTCCCAAGTATTTGATACTAACAGTTTCTCAAACTAAACCGAGAACGACTCAGGAATAACTAGGTCTGCGTCAATGCTATAAGTAACACGGGGTTTCCAAGTCATTGTCACTCGAATGATTGCCTTTGTTTTGTTTGTTAAAAGGTTTATGAAATAATTTTTCAGACAACCGGTAACCATGTTTTTTTATGTTTCTTTTTCTTTCAATCAGGTTGTGAAAGAAGCAGCTAAAATTCAATGCAAGTGTCATGGGATTTCGGGATCTTGTAACGTAAAAACCTGTCAGAGGGTACTACCGGAATTTGTTGAGATCGGAGACGTTTTGCACGAGAAATACGACGACGCCATGCACGTAAAAATGGTGCGTGAAAACTCCGTGAACCTTCTCAACGTTAAAAAAAAGGGGAAGAACAGGAGAAGCTCCAGCGAAACGCCAACTTCCAACAACTTGGTGTTCTTGAAGAACTCACCTAACTATTGCACCGCGAGTAGGGATTTTCCTGGAACTGTTGGGCGTTTCTGTAACATTGACTCGTACAGTGTAGACGGCTGTGACCGTGGGAAGCTGTGCTGCGATCGAGGATACACGCAAGTCACGATAAGGACTGAGAAACGATGCAAATGCAAATTTCACTGGTGCTGCGAGATCAAGTGCAAGACATGCTCCCAAGAGGAAACTAAATACAGGTGCAGGTAGAAAGGCTGACACGATCTGCCAGAACGGTATCACAAAATCATGAAAGATGGTTTGCTGACAACTGTGTTATACAGAACGTCAAGTGGTTTTATATTCCATTTAAGCACTATGCTTCAAGACTTTATTTCGTTGTAAAATGCATGTTTATACAAGCCTGCCCATTGGCTCTAATACAAATCTCTGTGCAGTGGGTCCTACAAGCGACTTATTTGTTGGTTGCTTGTTTGGTTTATAGCTTTCTGAAGATTATTTTTGTATCAAGTAGAATTATATTATAGTATAAGTTTTATAATTTCTTTGTTATTATCCCTGAGTTCGAAGATTCAAGTATTTATAGTTGTCTGCACGATTTACGCTTTATATTATTAATGATTTTTTTAATGGTGATTTCAATGTAGACTAATGATTGATTAACCTGAATACGTTTCAAACCTTCAATGCATAAGCGTTTTCAAGGTTTATTTTTTGATAAACATAGCTGGAATTTAAACGATTATAAGATAATTAAGTTGACGTATGTTCCACTATTTTCGTCTCCCAAACTTTCTTCGCAGGGAAACTAAAGATATTTTTTTAAAGTTGTCTTGGAAGAAATATAAAGTAGCCAGACATCCAGTAGTATTCATGCGATCGATCACTTTAAATTACAGACGATCGTATGGCGAAAGGAACATTATTTTCAGTCTCTTCTGCAAAATTAAGCCACATTGCAACATTTTCAACTCTGAACACGTCCCTAAATTTGGTCTTGAAAACATGTTTTCAAACTAAAACAGTCAAACGATTTAATTCGAGAGGGTTATTGTCACACAGACAAAAAGATTATCATTATTTCGGGGAAATATTGTTTTGACTTACCTTAATGTAAAGATAATTCAAATAAACAAAAACTTGTCAAGGTAATTGATGTTTCAAGATCAAGAAAAGTAGTGTTTTTTTTTACTATAATTCACATCTATTAAGTCTATCCGTTTTTGTTGGATTGTCCTTATAATGTCTTTAAATAAGTCCGTCACAATTTTTTATTTATTGTTTATACTCATTTTTTGGAAATTATTTAAGCTGCCTCCCTGTACACAAATTATTTTTGTTTTTCTGCCAAATACTTTTTTCTCATATTGGTTACCTTATTTTGTCCCTGCCCTATAAAGGTGACAGTATGGTCCTCGTCGAATATGGGGATATGAGGTCGTTTTCAAACGGGTTCAAACCAGAATCTCTCGTTTTTGAGCGTTACCTTATTTATCATCCCCGCCTCCCCTCGAGAAAAAGAGATGGAAAAAAAAAAACAACATTACTGTAATTGGCATTTTTGCAACCGTTTTTGACAATAAAAATCCATTTGAATAAACACATTATCCTTGAACACGTTTCAGAAAGCACCGTCTAAAGTCATACCCTTTTGTAATATTAACTTCAATTGCTGACATTTTTCTTATCGAGTATCCTAACTGGTAGCAAAGCTGCACTTTTAACTCTTGAAAATCTACATTGAAACCTCATGTGGGAGATATTCCCCTCATGTGGGAGATATTCCCCAGCACGCGCACCTGAATTAAGATTAAGCTTGGCAAGTTTGAGATTCTTTTAGTTGGGGTTATAGTGCGGTTTTCAATTGAGTATCGAAAGTACTTTCGCAATTGTTTTGGTTTTGCATAATTGCTACGGCTTTCAACCAATCAGAAGTAAAACGAAAATCAATTGTAACTTGTTAGCCGACGACATGTATTTGCTTTGAGTTCTGATTGGTTCATTGGATTGTCTGTGTCTGTTGTGATTGGTTCATTGGATTGTCTGTGTCTGTTGTGACTGTTGTGCGATTAGCCAGAGTAATTACTTTGGTTTTGGTTTTACAACACTCATTTGCAAGTCACTCAAAGTTCAACCAAAGACTAAACATGCAAGTTATAGGCAATGAAGCAAAAAGGAAAAAGGTTTTTGTTGTGAGGTATCATATCAAAATTATTTCAAATGTTTGCCGGCACAAACACTTTTTAAAACTCTAGCTTGTCAGAATTCTTTTTAAATAGTTGCTGTATAATTATAGTGGTCTTTATGGATATCCATGTAAATTGTTTATATATCCTAGCTATAAAAACGATCTTTTCAATGGCAACGTCACTTCCGTAGAAATAAGTATGGGTTTTGCTATGTTGAGGATTATTTGTCTTTAAATTAAACAAATATTCTTAGATTGTATGTTATATTGAAGCCCAGTTTTTAATAGGAAAACGTTAATGGTACATGTTATGAAACAGACTTAAGTTTAAGGCACGTTGGGCAAATAAATATCATTATCTCTTTAGACAGCATTGGCTTTGGTCTTTTTGAATGTCGACTTGTTAAACAAAACAAATGCATTTGATTACTTATCGTACATGCACATAAGAATAACTGCACTATAATTAACAGTTACAGTGCAAAGCGAATGCAATATCGTCGGATACTTTAGCCGAGTTGGCTAAAATTACTGAGGCGATTTTGCGCAAGCTAGAGCACTATAACTGTTTTAAAATTAATTCAACACATTGATAACTAATCACAGTTTCGAGAAGAATTTAATGAAATATACAATCTTCTATGAAGTAAAAAGGCTTTCTACAATATTTTAGCTCGCGCCATTTCTTACACAACAAGCAGCAAATGAAAATATTGCCAAGCTTATATTAATTTAGCGTACACAAATTGAGAGTTTTATACGAAGAGCTTTAGTCTGCGTAAAGCCGGAACGGGACAGAGTCATTACTACACGAATTAAAACACAGTAAAATTGCACAGAATTTCCTTGTGGCAAGTGTTTCGTGTCTTAACAAGTTCAATTCAGAATCAAAACAAATTGAACAAACACACGGCTATCTAAACAGAGTGGCCAAAAAAGAACGGCAGCGAGGACAGTATAATGTCTACAACAATCAACAGGACAAAATAAACTTTCAAAACATCGTTACCTAAAGTATGTGGCTTTTAAGTCGTCAGCACCAAATTTTAAAACATCGAAATACTAGCTGAATCGAACGCTGTTGTTTACACACTTAGTTTGCTCGTTTTCGTTCCTACAGCCGTAATGGCGAGATCGTTTAACTTCAATCCGCTTAAAACAAAGATCGTAAACTTTTCTGAGGAAGTATCAATTAGTCCTTATCATATTCCAGAGGTGATCACTGTAGGGCATTTTCCGAAAATTTAGCCTGTTCCAGGCTCGGAGATAGTGGGGAACGCGCGAAGTAAAAAAAAAAAAAACAGGAAAAATCGCGGGGGAACTGGGGTGAGGGTGGTCGGCGGAGCCTGTAAACATTTCTTTAAAAAGCTCTTTCCGGTATACCAGCTCCTGGTATACCCTCTGATTGGTCCGTTTTGACAGGTAATGTCAACACCTCGCCATGCACATTATTCTTGTCAATCGTAACGATGGCGTACGTGATCCTCGCGCGTGATGAAAAGGAATCAAAGTCATATGTCTGATGTAATATTTTGGAGGAATGCCTGCGCGATTTTCCTAATATAGAAGCGCTCAGGAAAGGGCAACAAGAATGCCTTGTAAACTTGGCGCGTGGTAAAGATGTCTTCGCGATTCTGCCGACCGGTTTCGGGAAAAGCTTGATATTTCAGCTCTTTCTGCGCCTAGCGAAAGCAGGTTTGGTAGAGAAATCGACAATAATAGTCGTTTTTCCATTGGTTTCAGTGATGCGAGATCAAGTCGAACAACTGAGAAAGCTCGGTTTTTATAAAAGGTGACAGGCCTAACACAAATCCTGCTCGCAAAAAAAAGCATTTTAGCCCAGCTTTAGAATAATTCTATCCCAAGTACGTGCGTGGGATATTTTTCCTTTTCGATCGAAATAAAGATATGCTTAGGATCAGTTCATTTCTCAGTCCGTGATTTAATGTGAGCGCAAGTCTGCGGTTAGCATAACTTGCGAGATAGTGTTTCTTCATCACGGCTAAAAGAGTCTAAGCTCCAAGGCTTATGCGATAGTCACGGTCTATACTGGAAAATTGGTATCTTGCAATTGGTTTTAGTTCTTCAGAGTTTATTCTGCGCTTAAGTTGACGTGTTTCTCGGAGCTAGGCAGTACCTCCATTGTCAGGCTATGGCGTCATTGCCATCCGGTTTGAAATATTTGAATCTCCAGCATCTCGGTTTTAGAAAACGCCAGCAATTCCTTATTTCTCGCTACACTGAACAAAGAAACTCATGGCACCTTGGTTTCTCTACATGCTACGTTTCTCCTACAAAATCTGCAGCACTTTAAAGGGTGGACTTCGAGATTCGTGGACATTATTTTCGTCGTTGTAAGCGTCTTGCAATACATGCGGATTTCCTCGCGTTCTTGTACGGGCTTTTGCGCGAAATACTCGCGCGAGAAATCCGAGAACTATTTCTGTTAATTGACATTTTGACGACAGAAAATTGGATTATCGCAAAACTTGCCAAAAGTGGGCGGAAGAGCGTCGGTAAAGAAATGTTTACAGGCTCCGCCGACCTCACTCTCACAGTTCTCCCGCGATTGTTCCCTCCTTTTTTTTACTTCGCGCGTTCCCCACTATCTCGGAGCCTGGAACAGGCTACCGAAAATTGTGCTCCTTCGTTCACTCCGTGTCGAATCGGAACTTTGAACCAGCTTTGTCAGCTTTTATTCAGCTTCGCCAACGAACACTGCGACATAACGCGAAAAATTCGCGCCCTTTTTTGTCCAATCGTGTTATCTAGAATAATTTTTCTCTTTTCTTTTCCATTTTTTATCGAATAGTTCACAAATTTTTTCTCCCAAAGATACGAAATTGTAGCAACGGTCATTTTCACTTTCCCTCAAAAATTAATGCAAAATTTACCGCCATCTCTGGATATAAGTAAGTAGACCTACCGGATATCGAGAGCTTTATGACCATATTTGGACGCAGTGTATCAATGTGTTTAAATGTTCGATTCATTCATATGAAAGCCAAGAATGTTATGACATTTCTTCAGTAGTTTAAACGATTTTTTTTCATTTTAAATTTACTGGACACAGAGTTTATCGAAGAATGTAAAGAAATGTAAAGAAATGTAAAGGAAATAAGAGGTCAAAACGGAAAGGCGCGAACGGGTGCACGTGCACGAGGTCGCATGCAAGGCGCCCGCTCAAGAAAATAGGGTAAGAGTTGGGACATTTCATGGGGTTTATATGGAAAACTAATTTCATTGTAATAGGAGCTGGTATGTAGATAAAATTAGACACGAACCACAGGTAGCCCATTTGGCCGAAGTTTAACCAGGTTTTTCTTACATGAAGTAACTATTGAAGAACACGAAGGCAAGGCCTGAGTTCATCGCAAGGTTCAGCCCCCAGTAAAATATTGACCTTACCTGATTTATAAACTTAGGCGAAGAAAGAAAATGTATATCAAAGCTTCTTGTCTAATACAATCTAATGAAACAAATAAAGTTTCTTTAGTTTATTAGCTGCTCATTTACCCGCAATAAAACTCAATAGGCACCTGTTTCGTCACGTGTTTGGAGTTGTGCGTCATTAATTTTTAATCAACAAAGCGCTTTGAAGCCCGTAAAGTAGATCAGTGAATGGAAGCTGCGGGATTGGTAAAATGAAGCGTTTTCTCTTCTGTTTCATCGCTTTTATAGCATTTGCCGATGCCGACCAGGATCCAGTAAACGTAAAAGAACCGACAAGTTTAGGAAACGGGACTACGGCAGCAAAGTTAGAAAATGGAACTACCATAGGAGGTGACGCAACACGGAGAAACATCTCCTCTCACAGGCCTGCTTTGATAATGTTATCCGTTGAGATTATCAAGAATGGAAACCGCACGAATAACACTACAGTGCGCGATGGCTCTGAGATTTTTGTCGTTGATGGAGACAGACCCGAGGAAATTTCGCTTTTTGCTCCTCCCAAGGCTTCACCATATTTTCCACGTTTTAGCGAAATCTCGATGAGGACCCTATACCTGATAGTTTGTATGTGCTTGGCAATTCTACTCCTTATGATTGTCAAACTGCTGGTATCGAGACGAGAACGCAAAAAGGATTATGATCTGGTTACTAAAGGAGAATTTGACGCGTAGATGGAAGACCACGATATACGTACAGGGATCATGAGCAACACTGGGACTTTCCATAACCAGAAAATCCGGTTGAAAGCCAGTTAATGCAATTATGTTTTACTTTGTCAAAACGTATATTGTTATCTTTGTTATTTTTGGCAAGTGCTTTACATTGCATTATCGAACTACGAAGTCAATTGCAAAGTGGTCTTGAACAAGACTAGTGTAATAATAAATATCGATGTATTTTTAAAATAGTTTAAGTAGGTCAATGGTAAACATTATTTCGAATATACTATTTGTGTAGAGACGAAATATCACTTTTAGCATTGTTACCATATAATAAACAAAAAGGCTTTAACTACCAATATATTTTATACAAAAAAACAGTGGTGCGGAATCTCCATAACCATTTTTAATGCGATAAACCACAAGGTTGAGTTTAATTGGATTATCAAGTTTTGTTTTTAAGTTATTGTACCAGTAAAGACAAGTATATTGAAAATCTCAATAAAATCTCGTTAGTGACTTTTCTGCCAGAGAAAGAAAAAAGATTACCAAGTTTATTCGAAGAGCTGCCTAAAAATTATTAACCGGCCAATAAATGATGCATCTTGGCGTATCAAGAAAAGCGGCTCAAATTCGACAACAATAGCTATTGTATTCGTGATCGTTTTTGTCCATGTAAGGGCAAAAACGATCAACGGTGAACTAACAATGGCTTATAACAAGCGAGGGAAATTCAAAATTTCCGATGAATCTTCGGCGGGACCGAGCTAAGTGGCAAGTTCCCCCGTGAGGGAGCTATAACTGACACGACAAACTTACAACAGCGAGGCATAAAAATGCCTCTGACAACAACACATTGGTTGCGTTCTTAAGGTTTAAACGAGCTTCGTTCTCTTTTATAAATCATTCAAATCTTGTAGCCGCGCAAACAGTTGTTACGTGAACGTGTTGCTTTATTCCTCATGCCTGAAAGTCTATTTTGCGAGGCTAACGGCAGCTACTTTCATCGGATAACAAACCAGCAATGTACTCAACTCGTTTTATTTTGGATTTTTGTTTTACTACGGCTTTTAGTTCCGAGGTGAAAGCATTAAAATCTCACGCCGCGGAAAATAATTGTTTATGTAAACATGTGTTTTTATCTTTATTCATGAATGCACATGGCGTTTTGAAGCAAAAAAAAAAACCAGCTCCCTAAAAGTCACACCTTTGCGCTAAACTGCGCTTGTATGAGCGAGCATTCTACTGAAATCTCTTTCTTAGAGTATTTTTATACAGATGGCTTGTAACATGGTTGTTTCGATACTTGGGTTGAGACAATTACATTAGACCTGTACCATCTTGTATACAGTTTATATACCACTGACATAACAATAATTTAAGTGTTTTTAATTATTTATTTAAGAAAGATCCAAAGCCATCCATCGCATGGCCTGGGTATTCCACTGCACAAGCAAAAGAACAGCATGGCCTTTACATCTGGCGGAAGGGAAACATTTGCCTGATATGTAAATGACAATGAATAAATAAAAAAACATATTCAGTTATCACCCTGATACTTTTTATTTCATCGGAATAAATAAAACAATAACACTCAATCGTTGGGGGACGGGGGAGTAAACCATTATGATATGGGAACATTTCACAAAAGATATGGGAAATACGGATTAGTGTTTTTTTTCTGCAGGACAGTGTTTGAAGACAAGCATGATATCTAAGGTTTATTTCCCGGGGTATAGGGGTTTGGTAACGGCAAGGGTGTTGGAATAACAAACAAGAGGCTCCAAGCAGCCTTTACTCATGCGCATGCGTAAGAAAATTTGATGATATATTTTAAACATGATAAGAAGATGTCCGACCTGGAGATAAGTTACTCCTTTCATTCAGTCATCGTTCCTGCAAACCACGTTGTTTACTATTGAATGTTTTGAAAATGAAGGCTGTACCACAATGAAGCCAGTGATTCTTCTAAGTCTTATATATACACCAAACGTGAACATAGTAATGTATGTAGGGTTGTAGGAGATGCTGTCGTGACACGTAAGTAACGCTCTTTTACCGGAAGTGACAGTAGCCGGAAGTCACTAAACAGGAAGTGTAAATGGCGAAGACATGAAACGGAAGTGCACAATTTAAAATATGCGTGCATAAATTTGCATGCAAAATCGTGACACAAAAAATAAAAATAATAACAAGAAAAACGGAGCCGAAACCTTACCTCATGCCGCTTCGCGCATGAGTAATAACCACAGCCAGAGTTATTCTGATACAGTCGAACCTCTATTAACAGACACCCTCCTTAAGCGGACACCTCCCTTAAGCGGACACCAAACCGCGGTCCCGGCGACATATCCTCCCCAACACTACATTTTTAACCTCCCGCAAGCGGACACCTCCGATAAGCGGACACGGACACCTATTTGGGGTCCACAAAGTTAAAAATAATCTCCCGTAAGCGGACAGTAAACGATATCAAGAAAACATCTAACAAAACAGGTTCGGTTTTAATGGTTTTAATTGTTCTAAACAAAAGCGCGAAGTGTGAGTCTGAACAGTACATTCATACTAGTCATTTCGATTCCAAGGTGTCGGATATCTTAAAAAAAAAAGATACCTTAAGATCTGAGAACCGCGAAAGCGATAGGTTCTTTTCACGTACCTAAGGATACTTTACGTTCGAGAAAAAAACTACATGCAATGTACATAAAATATATACTTACCGTTTTGTCAGCTCCGAAACATGGCGGATTGAGTATGTTACTCAGTGTAAGTTTTTAACTGGCTTACATCAGATCGTGTGATGGCAATGCGAGAGCTTCACAGATATGTGCATTTATTTAGCCCCAGTCTTTCAAAGTCTTTCAATCTCGAACCGTAGTTTTTAAATTAGTGTTAAATTTATGTGTGATATATAAAATTATAAAGCAACATCATGCAACAACCCTATGATGGATAATACAATCAAGTGGTCTTAAAAGCTTTAAAAGACATGTACTGGTGCATTATACGCCCTCTAGCGCGCGCACACTTCCCGTAAGCGAAAACTTACCCTTGGTCCCGTGGGTGTCCGCTTACGGGAGTTTCGACTGCACCTTTTAGGGTTTTAAGCTATAAAAATATTCTGACGGGAAATATGCTTAGGGGTGAAAATTGATGCGAACCACACTCGCATAACAGGTTCCTAGTACCTTTGAGGGGTTCCATTTAACATTTCCAATAATGGGAGCCCCCCCCCCCCCCCCCCCCCATAGGGTTTATGTCTGGCTAATTCTTAGTGAGGATCCATGGGTACTCCGCTATAAATTACAAGCTAGATATATATACACTTATTCTTGGTACTTGTCATGGATCTATATTTGTTCCTGAAATGAGATGTTCTCAGCGCTTTTCAAAATTTAGTATTTTGAAAAGAGAAGGCCTACTTTTCTTTTGGTATATAGGAAGAGAGTGCCAGCAGGTACTTATGGAGCAAGATCCTGAGGTCCCATGGCAGTAACACTCTGATTGATTTAACGTCCCTATCTTCTCTCCAAGAAAAGAATCAAACATTTACTTTATTCCAGTTTAGGAAGCATTAGTTCCTTTCAACAAGTTCTACATGTAAATAACAGTTCCTCCAACAAAAATTGCAATAGTTTGTCATTTCTAGTTCAACTCAGTGTCAGATTTCGTCTGATTATATTCGATCTACTATTGAACCTTATTATAACATTAAATACCCTGCGTTTGGCGCCCTGTCAAATGTCTAATGCTTCCTGCAATTCTTTATGACATTTCTTTTCAATTGCGTCTAACTGCACAACGTTAAAATTTGCCCTTTCTTTCATTGGACATTCTGTTGTACTTGTGGCATTACTAACTAAAGCAATCTATTTGGACCTTTCTTTTACTCCAGGCAGGCTTGTGTTTTTTTGCGTCTTAGTTTTACGTCTTATTAATTTTTAGGATTACAATTAGCTTTTTTAATAGCAAACTAGCGCGACAACCCCGCTTTATTTCAATACTTCCAAGTGTGCTTCATAACATTTTGGACACATTCTTTGCAAATGACTTCGCAGCACCACTTGAATTCGCAGCTGCACTGGGTCACTTGGGTAAGGTTGTGCGTGTTGTACCCGCGCCCGCAGCACAAGTAGTCACAGCTGTCCCGGCCAGTGGATGTTTTGTTGCAGATGCGGTCCTTTGTTCCGGGTATTCTCATCCTGCTATTCCGCACGCAGTATGAATCGGAATCATTCATATACACCAAGCTGCGAAAATCTGGCTTCCTTATGGTTGTCGCATATGTTTGAACAAGGTATGAAGTTTTTGGGCCTCTGTTGGCATCACGACTGAAACACAAACGGCATTGTAGTAGTATTCCTTTAAACGGTCGCCAATCACACGAAACGATGGCAACGCTTTCCAACAGGTATAAGTAGTACAGGATGCTGAGAATCCATGACATTTGCATTCGAGAAACAACTTTTCCTTAACAACCTAAAGTGAGCGAGAAAAACGTCTCAGTTTTAACCCGAGGGGGTGGTTGCCAACCCCTTAGGGTTTTTCTCCCATATTTTCAAGACCATTTAAGATTAGCACATGCCGTTTTTAGTAGCTGTTCGTTTATTCTTGAGACATAATTTGGTAAAGTTTGGCGACAACCGGTTGCTATGGTAACGAGATATGATGTCATAAGTAACATGTTGTCAAGCCATTTTGAATGAAAATGCGTGTTTTTACATTTTTTCAGTGAAAAAACATATAAAATGCTACCAAAAGCATCAAAATGTTTAATTGTATGTTATATTGCAACTCTAGCAAACAATATTTGCAATTTCCGCATGTTTCCAAAAATTTTGAATTCTTAGTAAAATCCAAGATGGCGGCCCCCCCCCCCCCCCCCCCCCCACTGTACCACGGTGGGGGTATAAGTTTGCGTGTAAGTCCGAGGGTTAAGATTTGTCTTTCCTTCCAGTGTTTCCAGAAACAATGCACAATAAAAGTGTCGGATTTTGGCTGCACTCCACCATGCCAGCGGACACGTTAGCTAGTTTTTCTTTGAATATTGGTTAGAATCTATGATAGTTTCTTTTTCTTTGAAAAGAACCTCTTTGTGACAAGTCGACGGTATGATTACTCTTCTAGCTATAGCTTTGCTGTTTAATTTTTGTATGTGTAAAATACAGCATCCACTTGTATATACTGTTTAATATCCTGTCCGCATAATTTGTTTGATGGGCAGAAATAGAGTTGATTAATTAATCCTTCATTAAATAATAATATGTTCGAAATTCGGTTTATCAAGTTCATAGTCAGACAGTTTGATCATCTAAAATTCTCTTAATAGCGTTCCGCCCAGATTCTAAAAATAGAATTGACGCGCAGCATCATGGGATTGAAATGCGTACAAACATTCAAGAACTATGCAGGTAGCTACAAAAAAACAGGTGCTACGAAGCACTGTTCTTGGGTACAACTCGACAATTATCCACAACATGTACAGGAATCGCAAAAAACTGGTGTTTCCGAGGCAGCCATTTTGAAATATTTGTCCGCATTTCGATCCCACAATGCAATGCTGCCAAATATGACGTCACCTGGGCGGAACGCTATTTGCGAACGGTTCTTAAACCACACGTCTCCAAAAATGCCAAAGCATTGAAGTTGCTGTGTTTCAGTTTGTAACAACAGCGGATATTTCCTTTAAACTGAGATGGCGACGTATCAGCAAGTTACCAGTTTAAATCATAACATCTCAACTAATAATAATAAAAATAATATGTGTTACCGCAGGATTATGCGTGACTTTATTTGCGTGACCTTGTATTCCGAGTTATTGCGGTGGTCTGGACCGAATTCTAGGTCCCGGATGACCACGCTAGTTTTTCCTTGCACAGTGAACACGCTCGTTGTAGTTTTCCACAGTTGAACTCATTGAACAGTGAAGTTTCACGATTTATTTACGGATTTACGGACTTTATTACGGTTTTTTATTACGGCATTCCAAACGTTATAAGGACACAGACGTGAGTATTGTATATTTGCAGTGTTTGTTGTCTTCGATTTCCATTTGTTAGTTACGGCCCTGTTGTAATGCTAGGTTTTCGTTTCTCTATAGTTTTCGTTACCTTAATTCCCAAGTGATTTGACCTCTTCGTCCCGATGTGCCTCTTCCCCCACACCCTACCAGACTCAGGAACTAATTAGGATAATTAAGGTTAAGATTGCCTGTTTGTTATATTAATCGCCAACTTCTTTTTAAACCGATTTATTGCGCATTCTTCAAGACGAAGAAATTGACCTAGAAGGACATTTAGCCAAGATTGTGGTTATTGATTTTTATTTCAATTTCCGCTTCAAATTTTCTTACATAATACTAGAATGAATATTTACAAAGAAGGACAAAATTAAACACGTTTTTCAAGCTTTTATAACACATTATCTTCGTCAGCTATTTGAGAGGTTTCCAATTTGATTGTCTGTCAAATAGCTTTGAGTTTAACTTTAGGTGGTAGTGCTTCGGTGATTGGCTGAAATTGTATTGAAATTATCCCGAACCTTTCACGATCAACTAATTTCCGCAAAGCTCTACATTCTCAGATTGGCTCATAACGCTATTTGATTGACAGCCATAATTGCATGACAGACTTTCTCGAACGGTTATACATGCTCTAATGCTATAACTAACTTGTAAAATACAGTAAGAACAGTTTCCTTTTATAAAATTTATTTACAGCCACCTTATAATCAAATGAAAGCCTAACCAATCAATGGTTTCGAAGCATCATGACGGAAATATTTCTAAGGTATATGATAAATTTCTCTGTGGTCATGTTCATAAAGATAAATAAATAAATAATGTTAGAGGTTAACCAAGTAAAGAAACCTCGCAATGTACTAAGTTGCTAATATTGTATTAATATCGCTCGGTACATGTAAAGCGAGAGGGGTCCGCACAAATGTGTTAACTAACTTTCTTCTTTTGGCTAATTTTATCTGAAGGGATACGACTTTTATGTATTAAATAACTTATTTTCATCTCAATATTTGCTTCAAGAGGACTTTTAATAATAGCTGCTGCAGTCCTATAGATTTCTATCTGGTGCAGCTATAACTCTCGAAAATAGTCCTTGTGATATTATTTTAACAAAGAAGGGCCCTTAAATATTTGTACTAAATAATTATCAGTAGTCGGAGATATCACATACATGTAGTGATATATCGATGCCTATCACTAGTTAAATGGACAAGGTCTTTAAATAGCAATTAACAAACTAGCATAGCAATAACAGGAGGGTTATAAAGTTGTAGAATTTTCTTTTTTAAGCATTATAATTCTTTGCAACAACAACAACATTGACTTATTTAAATGCCTGTTTCGTCTGCACCCTCGAGAGAGAAAAATCCTCCTGGATACATCTACCCTCATAAACGATACATTTTGTACAGCAGGCCCATTGGTATATATGTTTTCATTCGAGAAATCTCTTGCACATCCATATGCGCTTAACTTAGTCCTTGTAATGGAGCTATCTTTGTCCCTGAAATGAGATGTTCTCAGCGCTTTCCAGATAATAGAGTATTTTGTAAAGAGAGATCTGTCGTCTATGCGAAAATATTTCATGAAAGGGTACATAGACATTCCAAAAATCCATTAATTTGTGGGTATTTTTGTGTGTGGACAGTTAAAGAACTTATCTGCTCACAAATATCACAACTCTGCGCTTTCAGAATTGCAAACACGAATAAAAAATGTTGTGAACGAAAACATACATACAAAAAATTTATACAGTATTTTATTTGCGACAGCTGCAGTATAGGGATGATATCTGTTTACAAACATTCTTTTTGTTATTCAAATGTGCCAACCACTGGAACAAAAGAACTCTTTGTTTCGGCAGCCAATAAGGCTCTGGTTGGCACATTAATAACAATTGGTGACGTCGTTGATATCTTCCCTATTGTAAAGAGGGCAACAAACGTAAACGTTAGCAAACCCATTATTGGAAAAAAAAATTGTGTTAGGCCTCGCAGAACTTTATTTTTATTTAGCAAGAAGAAAAATGTTAACGGTTTTGTTATGTCAGCAGCGTTACCAGCGTTATTTGCCTGCTGGTTACTGAACGGTCATCTCATTTGCACCTGAACATTTCCATGCGTTCCTTGCAGTTCTTGCATTTTACATAACAGCACCAATGAAATTTGCAGTTACACTTCCATTTGTGCACTTTTTCATGCGTATTATAGCCCCGACCACAGCACAAGAATTCGCACCCATCTTTTCCAGTGGACGTCCTATTACATTCACGGTCTATAGTCCCCGGAATTCTCTCCCCGTCGTGGCGATCGCAGTAATTAGGTCGAATGTTGAAGTGAACAAGGTCTCTCTGTGAAGGCTTCTTGTTCTCAGATGAACTGAGTGTCAGGAAAGCATCTCGTTTTCCATAGCGAGAAGAGACTTTGTTTGCTCGCACGATGACAGATTTTTCATAGCGCTGTTTTAAAAGAAGGCCCACTTTTCTTAAGGTAGGAAGAGCCTGCCAGCAGGTTCTTACGGCGCATGATCCTGAGGTCCCATGGCAGTGACACTCTACTTCCAGACTTTCTTTGAGTGCCTAGGAAAAAAGGGTCCCCAAGGAAACAAAGGTTGGCAAGGAATTGTGTAAATATGACTGTGTTTAGACTATCCTGTATTTTAAAGTCCATAACAGTAGTGGAGATCCACGTGTGTTCAGAAAGAAGGGTGCGTTGTGGGGGGTGGGGTGGGGGTTGTTCAAATTTCCTAGTTGGATGAACTATCCGTCGCACTTATTTTATAAACGCGCAGTTGGCCTGTTGAAAATTTAATCCTTATGGACCAGGGATAAGCGCGCAATAGTTTGTTTGATTTATCAAGAGTATAGCTTTGCCTTATACGACACCTCGCGCTCAGATGAACTGCGTTCGTCTTGAAGCCGTGGATGACCATACTGTGGTTATTTATGACGATAATTAACAAAATATTTGTGAAATTTGTGATCTGTACTCAACATCCAATACAAATGAGCCAAATTCGCAACAAGCTACATTGTATAGAAATTATGGTCTTTTTACGGTTTCACTGTGACACGCATAAGAGTATATAAAAGTGAATATACATGTATTTTATAATTCTGAAGTGAATTGCTAAAAATGCACTGTAGGAACTTGTAAATACCTTGTAAGTTTTAACGTTTGTTTTAAACCTCGAATAAAGACCCTTTATTGATTTAACAAGGAATGAGTCATAGACAAGTTTTACGAAACAACGTAAAGTTAAGTCCACAGATCGGTTCTAATTTTTCTTGCTGAGTTTGAAGTTAAGGAATTGAAGATTAAATTAAATAGATTTAAAACGACCAAAACATCTTAGCGTGACAAAACATTGTGTAAAACGAGATTGTCTAGACAACTGGATTAACAACTGGGGAATTTAAAAATAAGTTTACTACAACAATTATCTTTTAACACGTAATACACTGGTTAATTAAAACAAGTTTGCAGATAATGGAACGAGTGAAAATTTGCATATCTGTCCCCGTATACGATATCTCGTTCAACGCTTCGCGTATTCACAAGATAAAAATGTGCATGCGATAAGCTAGTTTTATAAGTTACTCGGTAGGGTACAAAATGGATAGGATTCCCTGACTAAGCAAACGGAAAACCCAACAAAGCAATATTGTATTAAATGTTTTCATTTATTCTTCGCTTACTTGTAGATCATTTCGCGGAGAGGTGTGATATAAGAACCTAAATATAGCTTTAAACCAAAGTTTCGGCAAAACGGAGATGGTTTTTATTCATTCGTAGTTCGAAGTATATTTTCCCACTTTCTGACTGATTAAAAGTCCCTAACTTCTCTCAAAGAAAAGACACAAACATTTATTTTATTCCAGTTTAGGAAGCCTTTACTTATTTTTAATATATTCTACATGTAAGTACAGTTCCTACAACAAGAATTGTTTGTCATTTCAGGTTCAACTCAGTGTCAGATTTTGTCTGATTATATTCGTTCTACTATTGAGCCTTATTAAAACATTAAATATCCTGCGCTTTGCGCTCTGTCAAATGTCTAATGTTTCCTGTAATTCTTTACGTTTCTTTTCAATTGCGTCTAAGTACACAACGTTAAAAATTGACTTTTTTCATTGGACATTCTGCTGTACATGTGACATTACTAAGCAATCTATTTCAACCCGTCTGACTCCAGGCTTGCGTGTTTTAAAGTCTTTTATGTCTCATTATTTTTGTAGGTTTACAATTAGCCTAGCAAGCCAGCGCGACAACCCCACTTTATTTAATTACTTGCAAGTGTGCTTCATAACATTCTGGACACATTCTTTGCATATGACTTCGCAGCACCACTTGAATTTACAGTTGCATTGAGTCACTTGGCTAAAGTTGTGCGTGTTGTGCCCGCGCCCGCAGCACAAGTCGTCACAGCCGTCTTGGCCAGTGGATGTTATGTTACAGGTGCGGCCCTTTGTTCCGGGTATTCCCATCCTGCTATTCCGCACACAGTGTAAATCGGAGTCATTCATATACACCAAGCTGCGATTACGTGGCTTTGTTGTGTTGTCAGATTTTAGAACAAGATGTTCAGCCTTTGGGCCTGTGTTGGTATATTCCCTCACGACTGAAACGTGAATGGCATTGTTGTAATATTCCTTTAAACGTTCGCCGATCACACGAAACGATGGCAGCGCTTTCCAACAGGTGCGAGTGGTACAGGAATCTGAGACTCCATGACATTTGCATTTGAGAACCAACTTTTCCTTAACAACCTAAAGTGAGCGAGAAAAACGTCCCAGTTTTAAGATTTGTCTGTCCTTCTGTTTCCAGAAACAATGCGCAATAAAATTGTCGCTGCACTCCACCATGCCAGCGGACAAGATAGTTAGTTTTTCTTTGAATGTAGAATGATAGTTTATTTTCTTTGAAAATAATCTCGTTGTAACAAGTGGTCGGTATGATTGCTACCTTTGCTGTTAGTGTATGTAAAATACAGCATCCGCTTGTATATACTTTTTAATATCCTGTCCGCATAATTTGTTTGATGGGCAGGGATAGTGCTGTTTAATTATACTCCTTATTAAAAAATGTTTTCGAAATTTAGTTTATCACGTTTATAGTCAATTCGATCGGCTGAAATTTTCAGTAATTTGCGAAACGTTCTTATACCACACCTCCCCAAAATCCTAAAGCATTAAAGTTGTTGAATTAAATTGAGTTTGTAACAACAGCGGATATATACTTGTAACAACAGCGGATATATACTTTCAACAAGTTATCAGCTTAAATGAAAACAAATACTAACTTTAATTTAAAATAAATAGTGCCTGTACAGGCTGTTCTAGGTTCAAGGTGAACTGCATACGCGACATTTTTTCGCGCCTTTTTTCGTTTAGTCATGCGATCACTATTTTTTTTGCTTTTCCTTTCGCTATGTTATAGAAGAATTGGTTCATGCTATTAGCTGTGCATCTATCGAGTTATATTTATGGATGCACTTGGGAAGTTTGGAGAGCAGTCGTGAAGCTAGAGTTGCTATCGGCTATCGCTTCGAGCAACTCTTATGCTTCTCTCGTGCTCTCCAAACTTCCCAAGTGCATCCATGAACAGTTATAGTGCGAAAGCGAAGTGCTCAGTATATCGCCGGATGCTTAGCCGACAAGGCCGTAGGCCGAGTTGGCTAAAATCAAGCGATATTGCGCAAGCTTTTTAAATTCAGTTCATACGTTTTTTAATTCAATACATTGATAACAGATCACAGTTTCGAGAAAAAAAATTAATTGAGATAAACAACCTTTTAATAAGTAAATTAAGGCTGGCAACTGACAATATTTTACCTCGCGCTATTTCTTACACAACAAGCAGCGAATGCCGAGAATTTTGCCAAGCTAAAATTAATTTAGCGTACACAGTTTGGGAGTTTCTACGAAGAGCTTTCGTCTGCGTAAAGAACGGGACAGAGTAGTGACTACACGAATTAAAACACAGCAAAATGGCCTAGAATTTTTTTGTCACAAGTGTTTCGTGAAGTTCATTCATAATCAAAACAAACACACGGCTACGTACCTAAACATAGCGGCGAAAAGTCTGAAAGAACTGCAGCGTGGACAGTATGCCATAAAAATTCACAGTTAAAGGATACAAGAAACGGTTCAGACAACTTTACCTGTAGTTGATGTGGCTTTTTCGTCCCTTCCATCAGCACCAAATTTTCAAACATCGAATTACAAGCTGAGTCGATCGCTGTTGTTTACAAACTTGCTCGTTTTAGCTCCTACAGCCGTAATGGCAAGATTGTTTAACTTCAATCCGCTTAAAACAAAGATCAGAAACATTAACTTTTCTGAGGAAGTATCAAGTCTATAGCATATTCCAGAAGTGATTTCTATAAGGCATTTTCCGAAAATTGTGCACCTTCATTCACTCCATTTCGAGCGGTTGAACTTTGAATCAGCTTTCATTCAGCTTCGCCGAGAAACATTGCGACACAAAGCGAAAATCTCGCGCCTTTTATGTACAGTCATACACCGAATGCAAATATGGCCGCCAGGCAATTTTTTGTTTGGCCAAGTTTTCAGAGAATTAATGATATCACGTAAACAAGTGCTGCTAAGTGTACCATCTTGCAAAGTTTGAGTGGTTTTGGTTTAAAGGTTGCAAAGTTATGGCTCACTGAAATTTTAAGCATTTGTATGAGAAAAGACAGTCTCTCCTGACTAGCCTCGCTTTCATGTTTTTCCCAATATTTGATTGCACACAATGACTTATTTTGACCAGGGGCCGGATTCACGAAACCCTCCTAAGTTAAGACATATCCTAAGTATTGTTTCTTAACAATAGTCTATTGTCATTCCAACAATAGGCTATTGTTAAGAAACAATACTTAGGATATGTCTTAACTTAGGAGGGCTTCGTGAATCCGGCCCCTGATCTTTATCATTATTCAATTGCTTTTCTTTTCTAAAGAACCTGTCCAAACAAAAAATTGTTGGACGGCCACATTTGTATTCGGTGTATTACCTCTTCTTCTCTATTTTTCTTTCTTTTCCCTTTTTTATCTAATAGTTCACGCATTGTTTCTCCCAAAACACGAAAGTGCAAGCAGCGGTCATTTTTACTTTCAAAATGCGAAATTTACCTCTATCGCTGGATATACGTCATGTAGACCTATCGTGTATCGAGAGCTTTATGACCTTATTTGGGCAGTGTATCAATGTGTTGGATTATAAAACTCGATAGACGCACGCTAAGCATGAACCAATATAAATACTGGATATTTAAAAACATTAGGAATGTCACATGATCTAATAACTACGGGCAAGTTGTTTCAAAGTTCAGGAGCAGCAATGGGAAAAAAAACTCTAGAGCCTTTAGGACTTGAGATTGAGCTTGATGGGATTGAACAGTAGACCAGACGACGAGAGAAGATATCTGACCAGGTCTTTAATATAGGCTGGGCATTGCGAGACACGCGAACTTTCTGTCTCTCAATTATCGACAGAGGTCTTTGGGAGATTGGATGAATGTCATCCCTTCGCTTTCTTTGAACACTACCTTTGAACGGGAGAGCAGAGAAAAATCAACATTGGGGAGGGGGGTGGGCGGTATTTTCAGAAAATTACCTTTATTAGATTCCTTGGCGTTCACTCGTGGTAGCCTAGCTTCTGGTATGCTCCAGTTAATAGAATATTTATTTCATACGTAGCCAACATGATTTCCTTCTACCGTCACGGTCATTTCTAGCGTCCGAATTCGTGCCCAATTTCTCTACAGTTTGGAATGGCCAAGTTTAATCGGAAAACGAGAACTTGTCATAATATAATAAAAGTAATACAGCAAAAGAAAAGAAACTCAGGAAACCATAACTCAACAGCTGTCATTCATTTAAGTAGTCACACGTTAGGAATTTATTCACCCAGACTAATTAAATTTAAACGCTTGGAGCGAAGTGTTACGTAAACGAAGCTAGTAGCGTGAAATTGTTGGCATTTTGTTTCAGTTATTAACTGTTTTCAATTTAATTTGTTGGTCGACATTAAGGTCAAGATCATGAACACAAAGCATCGTATGTAAAAATTAAATTTATAAGATATTTTTTATCAAGCTAAAATTTATTTTAACATAGTTGCCATATTTTACATAATTGTTCCACAACTACGACTCTGGGAAATCGTGATTGTAACATACGACTTCAGAAAATCGGATGTAACCGTCCTATGAATTAACTGGCTATCTTATAAGCTTTAATATTATCATGCATGACGGCATATTTGGAAAGGACATTTTACATCCTAACTGACAGTCACACTGTCTCAAGAGTTAAAATATTTTGTGTTAGGTTGAAACGCGCACCCACAGTTTCCAGAAGGTTCTTGTATTATTTTTGATGTCTACTTGAGAAATCAGGTTATTTAGAATTAAAATAGGTTCTTATTTGCTTAGAGGTAAAACTGCTTACTGTTGTGAGAAGATCAATTTAATATAGATGTGGCAACTCCTTGCTTTGATTTGATAAACTTGTATTATACCTGACACAGTGAAATCTATGTTGTAGAAAAAGAAACATTGAACTGAGATGCACGCCTGGCTTTATTTGTCCCCTGAACTGAGTTTTCAGGTGAACTATTCTGTTCAAGAATGAACGAAATAGCATTCTATTCCTCTTGCTCCCGATAGCAAAATGAACGGAAGAACAGAGCGAAAGAGAGAAAAGTTTTGATGAGAAAATCGTGCGCGTCCCGCCACGAACCCTTGAATGCGAGTTTGCTTTCGGCGATGTCTTGCGCTTCGCAAAGCCCTGAGAACGCAGAAAGATATTGAACAAATGTTTCACTTTGATCTTCTTTTGTGTTTTTGTTGTACGTGTACATGTTATCAGTCGAATAATCGAGAAAATAGCCGAAATTTGCAGTTACAGGCAGAGTAAACTTTGCTTGATGTTCCGCTATGTTTATTGACAACTGCGCGTCGCAAATTATTAGTTCTCATGTTATCTCCGTCAAGTGTATTCCTCATTTAGAATATCCCTTCTTTCGATACATTATTCCATACATTATGCCATCTAACCCGAAATAAGAATAACCATTAAACAATGATCTTACATCTCGGGTGCGCTGCCAGATTTCAGCGTGTACGTTCTTAATCCACTACTGATGAGATTCTTATATAAAAAAAATATGCAATAATAAAGCTATATAGCCTAAAACATTATTATAGTGATCTTAGTTCCCTTTGAAGTCACTCTAAACTGCATCGCCGTAGTTTCTTTTTACCATGTTTTCTTACCGTCGGCCTCGTTTAGCATCGACTGCTACAAACTTTGTTTTTTATTTAACTAAATGGAGTAAATTAAGTTTTATTTCATATTATTTTATTTTCAACTTTCGTTAGTTTAAAAAGATTTGCTGGAAGTGTAGGGAATTTAAAAAGTAAAAAAAAATTACCTCTAAATGTTAAAATGGAAAAATGGGAATACCAAAAAAGACATTCGCAGTTTTTTTATTATCTATACATGTTTTAAATTTCACATTTTTTTTTATTTTTGTTATATCCCTGGAGCAGTCTGTAAAGTAGTCCAATATTTTTAATTATTTTCCGATTGGTAGTGGATTCCTTTAAATATGTGTTGAGAGATATGCAGTTGTGGGATATGTCAAGCGGTGGTATCTTAAACAAATTGATTCTTATTGTATAAGTTTGATTTTTATATGCTGTAAATTTAGGACTGAGCTCAATGTTAACGCAAACTCAGTAAGCCCACACATTTAATCGTTGCATAGCTTTTTTGTCATTGCCCAACAATCGAAGTAATAGTATATCCATATAGAAATAAACATAAAGCCTTTAGGTATTCAGTTCAATGAAGTTTTTTGAAAAAAAAAGCTATATAATTGAGAAATGACGAATATAATATTGGCGAAGCTGTACTTAAGTTAGGAAATCGGCGATTGCATTCTTGAAATAACGCCCTGCGTCCAATATTCCGCACTTGCTTCTAGGAAGGGCTTATAATTGTGCTTTCTTAGTTTAATCTTTTCCCTTAGTTCCCTATGACATCAAGGAATTCAGAAAATTGAGAAAACTATTAAGAGAGCTACTGGAAGCGTGGGAAATTCTGATCTTTTGTTAAGAATAACCTCATAAGGTAACCTAGACTTCAAGCGTGAACGGCAAAATTATTTCGATTCCAAAAATAATCTCTTCGATATATTAAAAGAAATGTTATGAAAATAAAAGATGCTCCGTCAAAGTATGTTGTTCAAGTTACCAGCTGTTAAGAATCCACACTTAATATTATTCTCTGCAGGCGGGCAAACAGACCCAGGGTTTTAATTATCTAGAATTCAACCAAATAATTATTTTCTTCTTCATAGTGCGATGCTTTTATTAGTTTCACAATAGTTAAAATTGCTCCCCCCTCGATAAGGTACTGTTTGCTCGGAGTATCACTTTCACTATAATGCCCTGTTTATGCGTCTTCAAACATTTGAGGAGGCTGCCAAAACATTATTCTCGAAACCTTCGAAGTTAGTATAATGCTTGTCAAGCAAACCATTTTTCAGTCAGGTGCGACGCTACGTACCTTAAAAAGCAGCGTTTTGGACATTCCCTTCACAGTGTGATCTCACGTGATGTAGCGAGTAGGCAACGAATTCCAGCATGTGCACGTTACATACAAAATCTGCCGTTTTAACACCGTCTCTGTTAGCCTTGTTCAAAGTGGCTTGCAAATACATTAACGTAATTCAAATGACCACAAATCAGGGACTTAAAGGAATTAGGATGCAACTAGCATTGAGCATGAAGCCATGCCCAGTTAATCAGCAATTAAATGCCCCTTAAAATCGCTTGAAATATAGTTTCGTTGAACTCCAGTATAAAGCAACTTTACCAAGTGCTATGGAACTAAAGAGTTTAAGTAACGCACTTAATTTTCTTTTTTCAAAATGAGCGGAGGCATGGTATAAGGCGTTTCGTGAATCAATATGTCCAAACAATATCCTTCTATTTATAATTTATTTTTATTGAGTTCGTTCCTTTCACATTTGTATATGGGTCATTGCAATATCGCCAAGCCTTTTCCCTCTATTGTTTGGGTTCATTCCTTCTCGATTGCTCATCAATACACCCCGACAACTTGACATGGATAAGCTTGGGGGAAATCAATGATTGAAAATTATCATAACATTGAGCTAACAAGTACAGTAGTCATGCAATTATAAGAATTGTATTTTAACCTTAAACTTTAACTATATAAGGATTGTCTTGAAGAATTATTTTATCGACAAAGAGTACTTTTTTCTGAGATAACAATTTTTATATCGCAAATCATGGACAAGGGATGCGTGCATGTATGTATGTTTGCTTATAGTCAAATTGTTATTTTTCAAAAAATAAGGGTAACCTGAAACTTACCTGTTGGGAAAACAGCTGGCCGTACGAAAGACACTATTTCATTCAAAACTGAATTATCTTTGAAGTAAGAGTTTTAATTTCCTACCCTTGTGGTTTGTGGCTAAATAATAAACAGTTTCAATGGATGAACTATCTTGTTTATTATACAGTTTCCCGGCTTTAGGAGGGTTTGCCGATCCAAACAAAACCCAAGGTTATTCTTTCAAATCTACCAATTATTGACAGTATTAACAAAACATGTAGGACTGGAATGAGTTCCTTGAAACTGTTCACAAAAAGCAGCGATAACTCAAAATATTATTAATAATATGTTGCGTAGTACCAGGGTTTCTGGAATGAGAGCCGGAATGAGAGCTTTTCGTATGTTAATTTTGGCTACACGAGCCGAAACAAAGCAATGTTATTGTGGTGTGACCAAAGCACCGCGATTGTTTAGCCCTCATTATCATTAAGTAATTAGAAAAGCAATTATGTCATTAAGACTCCTACCTGTCTGCCGGCCTTGTTGTTATGCTTGTTCATCAGGGAAATGGCATCGTTCGTATGTTGGCCCGCGTTCACAAAACGCCTGGAAAGATTCATTCCGTATTCGGTATCAACCGAGCAGCCTCCCCACATCCAACCTTTACGGCTGTTCGTTCCCCATTTTTCCCTGTCGCAGTAGCACTCGGATAAGTTACCCATGCTGCAGGCTTTGGTGATCGTGTAGACAACTCCAGCAGAAATTATGGCCTGCGTGAAGGCTGCTTCTTTCGTTCCAGCTACAAGGTGGCAAGGGATAAAATGGAATCAATATAAAGCGCCAACTTAGAAAACGTAATAAATCAACGTGACGAACAAATTGTTTATTTATTTATTTTTTGATGGTTTTGTTTTAAGAAAATGCGATTTTCTTTTTCTACTTTTGCCTAAGATTAGTTATGCGCTTCTATTATTTAATTTATTCTTACCGAAACTGGTAGACCTCATTGTAAACACAATCAAATCTATCGAAGTAAATTAATCGTCCGAGAGCAAACCAAAAATAACGTTTTATCTATCTACTTATCAGGGTAAAAAGTTTGCTTTATTAAAAATAGTCTGGATCGTTAATTTTCAATGAGGTTCCCAAAATAAACTTTATTAAGAGATTTCAAAACGTCTACGGTGTACAAAGAAAAGTCTCACTAATATTTAGTTCTTGACGTTTTTTGCAAAAAATGAAAATTAATCTCGTTTTCCAATGAATTTAATAGACAAAAAGTACAAAATCTCTTATCGAAGTAGAATTAAAAATTTCCTCTCCACGCGGTGATGTCTCTTTATTACAAGGATTGACTCTGCTATCCGATAAAAAGGATTTTGGCGGTTTACAGTTCCAAGCAACAAAGCAAGGTACACACATGGCTGGACAAACGTCTCAGTCTAAGGGCAACAGTTTTTACCTTTACTGTGCGTAAAGCACTGTTTCTAACTAAAACATATAATAAAACCAACATTGAACCTAAATCTTTCTCAAAAAAATTTCTAACCAAGACAAGCGCCGGCTATTCTAATGGTAATTTGGTTAGAAAATGGTCGAGTTAATCATTCAAAAAGAGACGAAAGAAATCTGTAAATATCCATTTAACTCTGGCTCTGTGTTAACTGGCATGTCTTGTTCCTTTTAGAGATCAGCCATCTGATTCAATTGTCTTCGTTTAGCCACACTTTTTAGGAACTTATAGGAAAATTCAAATACTTAGGCAGCAATAACTCATTAGCTACAGAAATTACGCCCAAAGTACTGCTGACAGTTCATCGACAACCGTCGACATCAGCGCCAATATCATAAAGCTTTAGCACTCGACAAGTCCTTAACATAAGTGAACTTTCTAGGCCTATCGGAAGCTATTGTATATCACACAAACAAACAAATACTTTACAACACTTCAATTTAGCAGGTCCTCAAAATTAAGCGATTAGAAATTGCCTTATATTTACCGTGTTAAAGCAATCTTATTAACAAGTGGCATTTTCTTTTCTTTCTCACTTACGAATTGCCATTTTATCGAAATCCGACGTCTGCTTGAGTAGAGTACAATTCCATCTGCTGTTACGAAATTGATTTTTGCATTCTCTCGCACCGTTTTGATAGCCCTCGCGAATGCAGTTTATGAGTTTGGGATGCTCTTCGCAGATTATCCTCTGTTCAGGCGAAAGGTCGGGTATTTGGCTGCAGATTGAGCTTGGTCCAAACGTTGTAACCGACGCAACAATACTGTCAGAGTGTCAAGAGATAAAAAGCTGATTGAATAATTGTATCTCAACAAAGAAAAAGAAGGAGATAATGAAGGGTCACTCACAATAAAGAAGACTTGGCTTCCAACATATTATGTGCAAAAACTGTTGCAAGTAAGACGCTCATCAGCGCAACCGCGTGTTGTCTTTCCATTTTCGCGACCTTTTTATCAAGCCGATAGACAGATTCAAGATTATAAGTCCTTTCTTTTGACACCTGATTGGTTGTATGGAGGAATTAATATATTTTTTAATTTAATTTTTGCGATGAAACAATTGAAAGGAATTTTTGCTTTCTTAAATATATTTTTCAATGTTAGCAGGAAGAGCAATTTTGCCGAAGTTATTGTACGTTTCTCATCACAGGAATTTATATTTCCAGTGGTTAAGCACAAATATTTTGTTCTCCATTCGGACAGACGGTCCAACGAGGCAAACGTATTCTTTTGTGGCCACAGGGTGCTTGCTCTTATTAAAAAGCCAACGATAAGATTGTGGTGTTTTAATTGAAGATTATATAAGTGACCCAATTTTATTAAGCCATTTTGTACAAAATATAATAACTTATGAGGTATTTCAGAGGTATTTGAAAAACAAACATCTATCTCATTATTGTTTGTTTGAACGAAGCTTCTTTTGATGATACCGATAGTGTCATGGAAGACAAACTCTTTTGCTTTGACTCGTGCCGCGACAGGACAGGCAAGGCAAACTCCGCTTTTTTGATTCACGTTTGTGTCCGGCGACACGTAAAATACAACGAGAAACGGAAACGGTTATCTTTAGCGCTTTTTGTCGGAACTTGACCAAACGAATGATCATAAAAGCAGTGCTCAATTGGCGCGTGAGTAGAAAGCAATAGGTGTTAGTTCAAACATTCACAGAACAGCTTAAGGGAGCTGGGAGTGTTTATTAGTGATGTCCAGTGTTGGCATTATCAAAGTCGATTTAAGTTAAGAGCTGTTAATCAGCTCATTTACTCCCTTTACTGACTAAAGTGAACACGATTTCATGGTTTCATGATCCGATTTCACAGTTCAAAAACAGAGTACACACAGAATTGAAAGCTTTTCAGAATATCACTTTAAAGATCATTGTTGTATTCTACAGAAAACGTTTTGTATAATAGGTGCATATTCCGTATTAGTGATTATTTTTTTTTCTGTTTCTGAATATAGTGTTCGGCGCCGGACTGTAGTGAGCCACCATAAGCAATTACAAAATTGTCTAAGACTTAATTAAAACGGGAGCTCAACTCTTATTAATAGCGGAAATTAAAAGGGTGTTGTAGTGCCAGACGAGACATATAATTATTTGGCACGTTTTAGGAAAGCCAAAGGGGGACATCTTTATTCTATATCTGACCTAAAAGCCAAGCATAATCTTCTTGTGCTATTCTGTCATTTAACAACTGCTGTGAATTCACTGTTACCTTTGCTCCGTGCATCTGCTGCTAAAGATAGTTTATTTTTGTTGTTTTGACGCTCCGTTATTTTTAAAGCATTGATGTTTCAATAAAAGTTTAAGATCAATAGACCCTCCTTCCAATTCTTAAAGACTGATTCAATGTGCCTAGTTAATTTTTCTGTTGCTTCATATAAGAAATGCTGGTCCGGCTCGGATACAATAAGAATCGATAAAATGTACTAAGACTCTAGATAAATGAACTCGGAAAAGTCAAAGCTTCCATTAAAAACGATGCTTTTACTAACCATCAAGGCATACGATTGTGTGCTAAGTAAACTTTGAAATAAAAACTGTTTTGCTTGCGTAAGACGTAAACCAAATGTCGATGGCTTATAATCAGTTTATTAGTGTTTGAGGCTTGCTCAAATCGTTATGACAGATCATTGGAGCTGAACGAAACTATCTATAGTTCTTTGAAAACTTAGGTTATTAAAAAGGCTTTGATTTGATTGGACTTACACCTCATCAGAATTTTGATTTTAATCAATGCTAACAGACTCATTCACTGACTTAAGTTAAAAAAATAAGTCATGGATACTAAAAATAAAACTAAAAACAAAATCCAAACAACACATGATTCCTGACTATTTTTCTGCTCAATCCTTCGTTCTTTCAAATGAATTTTCTGTCACCTTAATACTTTCGAGTCACTGATGAATGTCGACAAAACCAGTTTAGAAGGTTATCAAGCGATGAGAAGGGTGTTTATTTAGTTAATCTTAAGTTAAATAAGATTTTAGTCACTGAGTTGATAACATCTGTATTGCACTTATCGAGGCAATCGATGTTTCTTCAATCAGAAAAGTTTAGAAACAAAATTGAGTTAAGAAACTGAAGTTAGGATAAGTTAAAAAATAGAATAAAATACAAATCAAATTTTGATGAACCACATGGTGCTCATAGATTTTTATAATAAACAGCTAGTAATTCACAATTGTAAATTGTCAGTTGCAATACTTGTTCCAAACCGAGTCGTATAATCAAAAGGACCGCCGAATTGAATAGTCGTGGAAAATGATACGATTCAGTTACAGAACAATTGCCTGTCTAGAGAACATGTATAGATGGTTAAATATGGTTTTTGTGTCATGCTGTATTTTCTAGCAGTAGTATCAAACGACCAATGGTCTTAATGCATCAATTCGCTTTACTTATTTTTTTTTCATCC